>JAQIWH010001368.1:0-32402 GCA_034695005.1 Cryptops parisi | reverse complement strand
ATGACTACATTGACCAATCCGAGAGCACTGCCGTGAACGGAGTAAAATACACGGTGCCGTGTACGTAGCCACTTCGAAAACAAAAACCAATGTGGCAATCATGAAATTGATAGATTTTTTGGTACTTAAACTGGTATCTATAACCATATACATGTAGCGCCCTCATACCAGTGGCTTATCCGAAATGGGACTTGGTTGACATACTTACACCATAAGATACATCAGCATCTACTGGCATGTACTCGGACGCTAACAAATCGTCAAAGTAGTCCGCTAGCGACTGTAGAGTTTCTTCCGAGATGTTTTCGTACGCTACCAAATCAAGAGTCCTGCAAGCAAAGAAACAACAAAACATTTGGGATATTTCAATCCATGTCAATTATAAAAACAATTGATCCTTCTATTACCCATTGACTTCATTCGTTCCTGCGCCTGTATTGTAACACTTGGTCCCTTCTAATCCTAATCGGAAGGTACCTACAAACTTTGGTTTATAACCGCTTACAATCTCCGGCGAATGACAAGCTGTCTTTAGAGGATTGTAGGTTGTCACGTAGTAGTTGCAAATACGTGGTCGAACTACATTGCTCAAATGGGAACATCCACCGGTTCGAAGAATCGAAGTATTCAGTGTCCTCCATTGAAACCTGCGAAGTAATTTCACCGTCGGTAACGAAACCATTCTTTCCGTTGATGCAATTGTTTGTTTTAAAACCGTTATCTAAAGACAAGAATTCTTCGATAGAATGTTTATGTTTACATCATTAAACCTATCAATCGAATTCATGTTCAGTTGCACGTGCGATTATCCAGAAATGCGCGATGAGGTGGTTTGCCACGATAGTATCGATTTAGCGATACTATTATTTGTGCCAATATAACAATAGTTTATTTATTTTTCTTATTAATTAGATCTTAAGAATGTAAAGATTGATTATATTCCATTATTATTTAAATTTTCATAAATTATTAATATTTTTTAATAAATGAAATTAGTTATGATGAGCTAGTATTAAAAATACTATCGATCCTGCTATCGATATTTATCAGCTGTGACGCATTCTGATTAATTACGAATTCTGTATTAAAAGCGTCTGAATTAAAAAAGGGGAATATTAATTTCAGTACAAAAACCTCAATGTTTTATTTACTAATTATTCATTCTTCTTTTTTTTTTAAATTACTAAATCGCACGATGTCAAAAATATTAATTAATGACATCACGTGGTGGTTTAAAACCACTTTGATTGGTCAGCTGTTTTTTTCATGGCGCTTGAAAACAACTTTGGGATTGGAGTTGGAAAGGGCGTCTGAATCGAAGCTGTTGTTTGAAATAGAAAATTACACCAGGAATGTAAATTAAATCCTTAATGTCACTAAATTACTACTCTTTTAAGTGAAATCATAAATTCAGCTGAGAAAAAAAAATGGATGCTCGTGATGAGGAAGAGAAAACCGAGCAAGGTAATTATTAACTTCTCAGTACAAGTTCTCTACAAGTATTCTTGTTACCATTGTTTTGTGACGATAAAAATAATTTAGAGGTGGTAATATTATCGTAGGTGTCAATTAAGTGTAGTTTGTTCGATTCGAATGAATGGTAATTCGTTAGTTTGTAAAGACAAGAATGTGCAGACAAGGCTCTTAAAATGTCAAAAAAGATTGATTTGGACATGTCAGCTTGTAGGGGGTTGACTAGGCCTTCATGTCATTATTGGGAGTGCAGTATTTCACTTCCTATTTTTATTAAAAATACAACCTTTTATTCAACTTGGCCTGTTCGTTGTATCATAGACTAAAGAGTAACACTCTAACTCTTTAGTCTATGGTTGTATCTTTGGTTCGAAAAATTTTGCGGTCAATTTTGACACACTTCCCGGTATCCCAGAAAAGTGAAATTTGACACACGGACATAGTCTGCGATTTGTTTCAATCTATTAAATCTTTAAGGCACGATGTCGCGTAATTATCAGAGAATTTGCATGTGAAAGGCCAAAATTTTTTCTGGTAGAGTGTTTGTTGCAGTTCTTCTACTTCCACTTGAAAATAAGGGAAAGACCACTTGGGGGCTGGTTCCCCAATAGATAAGATGAGAGGGTAAACAGTTAACCCAGAAACACTAAATTACAGAGTAATCTAAAAATGACAAATTTCAACACAGAATATTTGACCGAACAAAGTGAGGTCTATGTTTCAAGCAGTGGGACGAAATTGCATTTGTCTGTGTGTATGTCTGGCGATAACTTGCGAACAGTTCAATGGATTCACTTCAAACTTGCACAAGTTATTCAGAAGGGCTTTCCACAGAACCCATTAAATTTTGACTGCAATCGCATTAATTTTTTTCAAAAAATTTAATTTAAAAATATTTTTATCGGTGTGAGGTCTGCTGTTCACAGAGCTACTAGTTGCTTACTTTTTATTTTCCAGGGTCTGCGAATGACTGGATCAGTTGTCTCAAATTGAATTTTGAGACTTTGCCGTTCCATGAGCAGAAAACGGTAGTGGACGCTATTTTAACCAATACGTCTTGTCAACTCTTAACATATATGCAAGAGAAACTAGACGTTCTATCCCATCGGGATTTTCTAACCCAGTTGCCTAACGAACTTCAAAATCACTTACTCGCGTTCGTGGATGCCTATGCATTATTGAAATGTTGTCAAGTTAGCAAATCTTGGAACAGTATTGTTAATAACAATCGTAGAGTGTGGTATGGAGCTTGCCAAGATCTTGGAATGATTTTAGAAACCCCAGAATTGTCCAAGCCTGCCCTATACTGGAAAAAGTTTTTCTTGAAATCAGCGCAGTTGTTCTATAACATGCTTCACCGTAAGGCTTTCGAATCGATGGTGTTTGCGGGCCACGAAGCTCGCATTGGAGCAGTTTACTATTACAATGGTAAAATAGCTACGGGTAAGTTGCTTTCTTGTAGATAAAATGAAATTATTTAATGTTCATGATAAGTAAAATGATGCGTTCTTTAATTAAATCTCACGTGCTACGTGCATATGTGTATAGGTTGTCGCAGAACGTATGAAGGTGCATTTAGTTAGTTTATCACTGACTGGGAACAACACCCAATTAATGGTTTTTAATTTCACTTAAAAATACCATAAATAAATGTAACTATCATAGGGTTGACACTTGTATAGCAATTTGAATATCATTTCAATGGGAAGTATGATTATCATCTCAAGATTTGGCTTAGTTTAGTCACATCTATTTTTAATACAGTATTATGTTAGTCACAGTACACATTAAAAAAGTTATGATTTTGAACAATTGATTGTAACGTAGCTACTAACATCCATTCATACAGATCTTCAGTTTGGAGGGGGTCACACACCACATAAAAGAAATAATCTAATGCATAATATAAACACAACTTTTTCCGATACACTTATAATATATAAATCGGTTATAATATTAAAGAAATTTACAAAAATAATTTCCAATTTTTGATTGGATTTGGAAAATTTGTCAAATATTTTTTTAAAAATTTTATCAAAAATTTTCTTATTTGGTCATATTTAACAGGTAGCCTTGGAGGGGGTCATGACCCTCATGCCCCCCCCCCTCCCTGTATACATGCATGCATTCATAGGTAAATGAATATAGTACAGTTTTTTTTTTAAATGAAATACTTGATCAATAGGTATATGAACATTGAGAGGTTACAAAATATAGTTATGTTAGTACAGTACTAAATTACATTGATCTCATTGGATTTCATTAAAATTAAAAAGTTATATATTAATATTATACTTGAGAATGGTTATAATTCGTTAAAAAAATGGTAAGTGTTGGATGAGGACATAACGCATTGCTCTGTGTTATTAAAAAAAAAAAAGTAATATCCAAATGTTATGTTAGTCCCGCCAGAACATGGGCATAAACAAGTAGATTAAAAATGCTTTTTAAGAATACGCTTTATGCTATCTTTTGAGAAATTCGATATTCGTTTGACGCAAGTTTTGATTTATGCAAATCTAGATTAATGCGATCTTTGAGTAATGTGATAATCAATCTATACGAGGTTTGAATAGCTTAATTCCCTTTTTGATTGTCACCAATTTTTTATTTGATTTGTGCCATTTTTATTACATTGGACTTATGCTGTTTTCACTTTTATGCAACTTTTGGCACATTGGGCTATACAGCGTATTAACATAAAGACGTGTAGCTAGTCGTATACGTTCAATCCCCAGATCAGTCTCTCACAAACTCGCAAGTGAAGCTAATATAAAGCCTATAAAAAGCATGTCTGTAGAAAAAACAAACATGGGAGAACCTTGAGTTGAATGCTTGTTTTGATCTTTCAAGGCTGTGATGACAAAGCAGTAAGAATTTGGAATTCCAAAGTTAGGAGATGTGAGCGCAAGATTGACACCAACTGCACCGTTTCTTGCATCAAGTTTGACAACTTGATCATCCTGATTTCGTCGTACTCGGGATGCTTAAAATCGTTCTCTTTTGCTAGCGGAGAAGCGTTACAGGTGTTTTCCAGTCATTTGGGTTCTGTATTTTCTATGGACTTTAATCATAACCTCCAGCTTCTCGTTAGTGGTGGAGCCGACGAAACGATTTTTTTGTGGTCGCTTGACTCGGGACAACGCCTCAAAACTCTGCACGGACATTCTCATTGGGTGGTGCACGTGTCATTGTGTCAGTACAAGGACATTCCAAATGCCTACTTTCTGTTAAGTATGGACAGAAATGAAATCAGAGTATGGCCAATAGGAACGGGAAGCTACGACGATGTCAAGTGCAACCAGTCCATCCCAATTGGTATTCCCAATTTTAACTTTTTCACACCCGGACTTCATAGCGACGGAAGAAGAATATTTTACATAAGGCAAGATCCACGGTCATGTGGTTATTCTTTCTTTTGCTGTTGGGATATTGTGGAAAAGAAGCTGACCAGTGAGCAGGAACTGCACATGCCTGTGAAGATGTTGCTCGCTGTGGGCCAGAAATACGCATGCATCGTAACTCCTTGGGCGGATAGCCAGAAGCCCAACTTTCTAGTTGCAAGAATAAGAGATTTGGAGATTGTTGCAAAATGGCACTGTCCACCTTCAAGGTAGCTTTTTATTTTGATATTTAAAGAAAAGTATGAATATATCGTGCTATCAACTACAGTAAGTAGCATTGGTCAATGTCTAGACCTGCGTTTTTCACTATTAGGGGGTTGTCACATTGCAAAGCTAGGGTTTTTTAAAGACTTAAAAGTTAAAAAATAAATAAAGGATACAAAGAAAGCAAAAAGAAATCGAAGGGCTTGGCGCAATATAATGAATGGCCACACATTTTCCAAAATTACATTTTTACACCTCGGTTGTTTCTATCTAGCTTGTTACTCTACCACTTCCTGGATTTTCCAGAAAAGGGCAGCATAATCACCTTGTTGCTCAGTATGGCACTCTATGGAGTTGCTCACCAGAAAAACGAATCTCCTGAACAATTTCAAATATGTAGCTTACCATTATATTGTCTTGAAGCCCTTCATTAGCGACTCGTTATAAGCCTATATGAAATTATTGATATGGGGAAATTTGGTTTACCAAAGATGTCGTCTAACCTAATTTGATAATCTGTCCCTTTCTACAAAACATGTTAGGTGATTGGTTAAATTGAGAGTACTTTTCGTATGCCCTATAGCAGGGTTTCCCAAAGTGTGGGTCGCAAACAGTTAAAAGTAAAAATCACAATGTGAAATTATACTTCCTTAATTTGCTTAGTTGTAGTAAAAAGTATTAATAAATGATCATTTTAGTTCCTCCCAGTTTTCATAACATAAGTTAGATGGGTCCCAATGTAATGCTACTTTGTAAAGGTGGGTCCATGAAAGTTTGGGAACCACTGCCCTATAGCATGTTTTGTAGACATTATGCATGCATGAATACAGTAGCAGCTCGAGAGTAATGAACCACTTTAATTTTGAGTAATGAATCACTTTGGCCATGAAAATGACCGACAGCAGCATTATATAGGGTTTTCAGGAAAGGCCAAATTTTAATCACACAAAACAAAGCAAATTGTCCAGATTATATACAAAGGTCCAAAAATGTTTTCCTTCCAAGATGACACACAATGCATCCATCTCTTGTCTCGATTTGTTTAAACTTTTGCTTTGCTATGCAGCAGTTAAAATTTGACCAGATCTACCAGGAACTTATTACACAAAAACCATCTTGGCTCGAGGAAGTTGAACAATTGTGAATATAAACATTAGCTCCAAAATTCGACTTCTGTCAAAAGTGAAGAGTAATGAAAGGTTGGCTCTAGCTGTAAACAAATTTTCAAGTCATAAAACCTTTTCTGTTTCATTCTAGTCCAACCACCCCTTTTAATTCTCAAATGTGCATTGGTGACAAGGACTGGCTTAACGGCTTGAATGGAATCAACTCGGCAGGACTAGTAATGATTTCTGCAACACAAAGCAGCTTACTCTATGTATTGAATTGGAAATTTACCCAGTCACTCTAGATGTACATGAGGAAATGAATGTTTATTGAACTTTAGATTACAAACTACGTGAGTGTGGCAACGAAAGACAAATTAGTCTTTGGAAACATGAAGTTTCTATGAAAATTCTAACAAAATAAAATGAAATTGCCTAAACGAATTTTTTTTTTTTTTTGGCAACAAAGCACAACAAAGTGAAGCACATAAAATAAGAAAACAATGAATTACAGGTTGATTTCAACCTTGAACAGGATTCATATCAATGGGAATGATTTTTTTTTTCTTTTACTATGACTACTAAGATGTATTTAACAAAGTGAATAGCATAAACTGCAGTTTTTGTCAATACTATTCCATACAAATTGTTTGTAAAAAAAAGAAAAAGTAAAGCTACCAACAGCGCCTAAGCCTTTGGAGCTTCCTCTTGAACTTCCATGGTGTTCTCCTTCACGTCGTTTTCATCTTTTTTGTCTTTCTTCCCATCTCCAACTAAACAAATGACAGGTGGTTTTTATTTCATACTTTGAACACAAAAAAGTCAAACGGGGAGTAAAAAAAAACCAATCGAATTTACCTTCCTCTGGACCTTCTCCAATGCTGTTATCGCGCCTTCGTTTGCGGTTGAACCTTCCACGTGTGAACTTTGGTGGGGGCAGAGGATCCATTCCCAAAACCTTGTGAATCTGACGGAATGCCAGAAGTCGAAGTGCATGCTAATCATAGGGGAAAACGTTATTAAACTCTGTGAAAACGAAGTGTCTGTGGAACAATGTTTCCACCACAACTGAATACACTTAGCACGGGTTACCAAAGAAAACAGCACCACACGCTATATATATAGCACAGGGTTAACTATTCGTTTCTAAACAACGGAATGAACCTTACCTGTGCACTTGCAGTGATATCTTCTCGTTCTTGGTTGCTCAGGGCGACCGATGCATCTACAGGATCCTTTTCACATGGATCCATGAGTCCTGGTCCACCTACAAAATAAAAAACACAACCCAGAATTAAATTTCCATCTTGGCAGTAAATTGAAAAAAAAGATAATAAAATAAAGGATTTATAAAATGTCAATCGCACCTGGAAGCAACACTCCTGATGCAATCGACTCCAGAACTCTACGTAAAGCATCGCCTGGACTCAATGGCTGGTTAGCACTGCTTATAACCTTCTCCACGAGAAGTTCCATCGCCTAGAGTAAAAAAAAACAAAAAAAATTATTGAAACCCGAAAAAAACTTAGAAACTGCACTAAAAAAATAAAAATAAACCACATACCCAGCTATTTAAGGGAGCCCATGTAGGAACACGCTGACACAGGTCTCGTAGGATTCGGATGACCATCACACAGGATTGGAGTCCATTTGCCCTAGCCTGTTGCCCAACATGACGGTTTAGTAACAATAATTGCAGCAAAATTACATGTCAGAAATGTGGCTGATAAGCGAGTTGATTCTGAATTCATATCTTTTTTGATATTTAAAACAAAAAATTTTAAACACCAGCCAGATTCCTATGACTATGAGGTAAAATAAAAAATATAAAATCATTAAACTACTTTCAGAAGTCAGCTTTAGACATTTATCTCTTCTATTTTTTTTTTTCTCTTTTCTTTCTTTACATTTTTAAAGTATGCCAGCAAATGTTCTTCATACTTTCATTTTTGGCACTTTCCAGCCTCATGTGAAATAAGGTGCACAGATGTTCCCCTCTGAATTGCAATTCTCAATCGAGTCGATTTATTACCTAACCAACCGTTACTAGTGCTTTAATTAAATCTTAACAAGAGCCTTTCCAGTTAACAGAGGGGATTATCATTCGTAATTTGGATACCAAACTGAGCAGTCGCTAAAAAATGGCAATCTTGTACCGCACAAGAAAAGCTGACCATTCAAAACTAACTTAGAATCTCGCCAAACCTACCAAAAAAATTCACTCGTAATTATTTTTAAAAATTAAATTAAAACGACAAAAAAAAAAAATAAATGAAAAATATAACAAATAAAAATTAATAAGAAAATGAAAATCACTTAAAATCTTAGTTAACCACACAGAAAAATGAAGCTGAAATCTGCTGACTGCTCAGGTTGAACATTTTCCAATATTTTGTTGTAGTGAACCCATTATCATTGAACCCCTCCCCAGCAGTCTAAAAACACAAACACAATACATAAGGCTGAAAAGTAAACAGAAAGTTGATCCGAACCTGGAACCACTTAGCATGACGAAGAGCAGCCAGGGCATCCAGGCATTTTTGCCTGTCCAGAACGTCCGGTGGGTCTTTAACATTGACATTCTCTAAAACCAGAGCAGGATGGAGCCATGTTGATTCATGAAGACAGTGGAATGGGTGTTTGACCATTGATTGGGCATTAAGTAACAGAACTTAACAACAAGACTAACAACTAAAGCAGCAATACAAGTGTATTCCACCGAATACAACAAGAAAGATCACTGAAAGCAATAAATTTTCACTGATGCTTCTCTAGTCTTCCTGGAGAACGGCAAACAAACAGTCTTATGGAAAGAATGATATCTGCAAAAACAACCTTTTCAGAAAATATAACTTGCTTGGCAACTACTTTGTATAAAAACCCAATTACACCAAAATTAAGTTGCAACTAAATTAACAATTTAGTTGACTAGGTGCACTCAAATTTACAACCACCATTATTAACACACACGATCAAAAGTCAATTTTTGAACGACTATCCCTCTTTGATTGGTCAGTGTTAATTGCATCTTCTGAAAAACCCGGATTGCTCAAGTTCCTTCATTCTTTCCAGCATCATGCAGATAAGCAACACAACACACACACAGCACTTACTTCTTTGCGTAATACAATCGTGTCAACTTGTATTAAACAGGTTGTCAAAAGAAAAACTGAAAACAAAAAATACAGCAGCAGCAGGCATAATCAAAAAATGAGTCATATATCTGTTACTTTAGCCCAATCTGGTCAAAAATCCTTCCACAAGTACTTTCCCCTCTTGGGTACCTAGAATTCTTACTGAGACTGAATAAGAACAGTAGAAAGGCATTATATCATCACAAATACAATGAATTGCTGATCCTTCAGCCAAATTACGAGAAAAGAAAAGGAAAACAACTGGGAATACATAATTACAAACTAATGTTACATTAAATCGCAAGCGAATCTGAAAATTTTGTGGTGAATGCCTTCTACTCCACTTTTTTTGTCTGCCCACAAAAAGAGCACCCTCCAAAATGGTCGTTAAAACTTTACACAGTGACGCAACATTAAGAAAAAAGCAACACATATACACCTAATGCTCTTTTTGTGACACGAGCAAGTTTTTTTTTTACCTCTTAAGGGGAAGCAACGCGATTCGTTAAAAAAAAAAATATAAAGACAGCATCCAGCTGCCGAGGGACACTTACTGTTAGGTTTGCAATTGGGATCTTTAACGCTATTTTGCCTAAACTCTCATGGGCATCATGCTCTATCTACAAACTTTAAGCTGAAGAGGAGAGAGAGTTGTTTACACATTCAGGCATTCCACTCGTTAAAAATCATTATCACCACCAGAGCCATGAGAGACGTAAATAAATTTCCAAATTGCATTCCCAACGAATCAGAATCAAAGACAAAGGTCCTACCGCCTCCCTCCGCCGGATTAGTTTCACGCATCACAGGAGATGTGAGCGTTACAGTCACTGAAGTCTTGGGCTCGGCTGTTGCCAACACTATAATAGACGCATCTTCAATGCAACGCTTAATCTCGTACTTCTCATCAGTGACGGTCTAGAGACGACAAAAAAAACCACACCATTAAAAAAAAAGGAACTTTTCACTGCAAACTATTTTAAAATTAACCATTTATATATACTTACAGCCAACTGAGCAGGGAGATTGGCCGCAACTTTTTCAAGCAATGCAGCAGTGGGTTTCTCGGAACACATCACCGCCAATTGGACGTTCAAATCCCCATGGAGCAAGAGGCCTTTCGCCAAAACACCAACGCGCATCACTCCCTTCAAGGTACGTGGCGGCATTGATGCCTCTTCCTTCTTTTCGGCACTGAAATTGAATTAAAAAATATTCCTTAGTTCCCCCAAACATTCCCTTCTATGCCCAGCACCTCCAACTGTATGAACAAGAAAACACTTCATTTCAATATACTTGTCCTTGTTGTTTTGGGCTGGTTCCGCAACTTCCATTTTGACTTCCGGTTCTTTTTTGGGCGCATCGCTAAACAAACAACAAAATATAAACAAACAAATCAAACCAGGCGATACTTAGTATACTTGTATTATAACCCAAACATCCAACTTACATTTCAGCGAGATAATCGGACACCAGCTTGAGCGCCTTCTCAGTGTTAGTGATGATCTTCTGTACAGCTTGCAATTCTTCTTCTTTTGGATAAATAAGGGCATGCTTTGCAATCACGTGTCTATCATCAGATGTGTCAGGACGGCGCATGGGCTGAATCCAAAAGAAACAACCATTCAGAACGATAGACAAATAGTCAACATGCCGTCAACATTGGATCAAAGCCTACCATTGGTGGACCCGTAGGAGGCTGGGCTGGGAAAGGACGGGGTGGAGGAGGCATTGCACGAGGATCACGTCCGTATCTGCGATACCACTCGTAATACTCCATCTCTTCTTCATAGCGACGGCGTTCCTCCCAATACAAACGCTCCTCCTCTTCCATCATTCTACTGGCAAAACACAAACTACTCACTCATTTATTTACATGCTCAAGTTCATTTCCAAATACTCTATTAGTCAAAAATCCTAAATTAACCTCATTTCCTCTCGCCACCTTTCCTCTTCACGTCTACGCCAGAACTCTTCCTTCATCTGTTGTCTGCGAAGTTTCTCTTCCTGCAACTTGCGTTGACGAAGACTTGGCTTGATGTCTACCACCAACTCGGGATTCACTTTTTTCTAGAAAAAAAAAAATAAGACCGTTTAAGTTGAATAACCGGGAAGCATTTTCCTCAACATCTTTGATGAACAAGCATTAAGCACCCAACTCTTGGTGTTACAAGTTGAGCAACTCGTGGACATCTGTGATGCCCACGAGGTTTTAACATTAACCCAACCAGTTTCCATTGGTTGAGCAAGAAAATGAAGTCACAGTGGTTCACCGATTGTTCAACTTGCCACACCAAATTATATGTGACAGGGAAAGATCTTGTGAAAAACAGACAACATACCTTATACTGTAGACGATGACGTCGACCTTTCATGTGCATCTCTTTCGCATTAGGATCGTTAAAACGGCACTCACAAAGTTTGCATTGAAAGCTAATGACTTTGCCCTCCTCATTTTTAATTTCTTCGATGTAATCTTGTCCTACAAAGTAATTAGTATACAAGACAACACATTAGATCTGCATCAACTAAAAATAAATAAAAACACAAAATCCCACTTACCAACAGGCTGAATGTCAGGTTTATCTTCCAACTTGGAGGAATCAAGTTTCATTTCATCTTTGTTCTCGTCGGCTTTAACTTCTTTGTCAACCCCCGGTGAAACTGCTGTAGAATTAGCAGGAGTCAGTTTCGGTGTACCTTCAGTTGCGTCAACAAATCAATTACAAGTTGCAACCTTCCGCAACTCAGCAGGGGGATTGATTACGCATGGGATCACCAACTCGCACATACTCACCAGATGTTGGTGTCGTAGGAGAAGAGTTAGTAGCAACTACAACTGGTTCCGTAGAAGGAATCGGCTTCCCTAATTTGGTATGAAGTTTCACAACCTAGAGATGCACAGGTAACAAAGCCCAAACCTTAACTAGAGTCCAACCAAATAGTCAGTAACCCACAGTAAATTAAAGCCCACAAGCAATTACCTTTTGATGCTTGGCCCCACGAATATGAGCAGCATAGGCATCAGCTCCAGTGCACGTCACATCGCACAATTCACACCTCAACGAATTGCCTCCTCGAGCAGTTTGAGCGGCTGCACCTGCTTTAGCAGCAGCTTCCTTCTTCTTATGCTTCTGTCCTTCTAAATGTTCACGGTAAGTCTAATGGATATACAAAGCCTATACAATTAGGCATAGTTCACCAACAGTCATAATGAGCATTGACGAACAACCAAAGTCAAACCTGTGGTCCAGCACAGCTGATTTTACAAACGTCGCAATAATGAAGCTGTTGCGGCTTTGGTGGTTGCTTAGGCTTATTCTGCTTCATGTTGCCTTTCTTGTACGAAGTCCACCCAGCCGCATTCTTGTTGGTGTTAGTAGTAGTAGCTTGCTGCTGCTGCTGCACGTAGATCGTGGCCGCTGAATAGAGGGCAGCATCGTAACCTGAGTAAGTCATGCTAGCTGTTAGCTGACCAGCTACCCGCGCTTCTTACTAAATTTACTTAACCACCTAATCTTAACCACACCGTTTCAAACTATAGCAGCACTTTCAATTAAGAACGTGAAACCCGCTAATAGTCGAAAATCCACCCATCAACCCAATTTAACGAAAGCGAAAAACACAAACCAACCAACCACAAAAAGGGTTCGGGGGGGAATAACCCATTTACCTGTGTATGAAGCAGTAGTGGTAGCGGTTCCACCATAGTTTGAAGTAAAGCTCGGAGTTCCAGTTGGAGTAGAATAGCCATATGTTGAGGTGCTTACTGGGGTTTTTGTATTTGTAGCAGGACGTGCTGGTGTCGTGAAAGATGTGTTTGCAGTATACGCAGGTTTGGCTGCTTTAAAGAGACAAGAGCAATTCAGACCCAACATTCAACAGACATTCTACACTCTTTTCAATCAAACTTACCATTTTGATAATGAGTTTCAGTTGTAGAATAAGCCGGCTGTGCAGCTTGAGGATAGTAGGCTTTAGTCCCATCGTAGGGAGTGCTTGTTGTACGAGCATAGCCGTATTCATAAGAAGGATTAGTGGCAGGTGGTGGTGGGGGTGCTGGTTCCTAGTTGAGGACAAAGGTTTTTAAATCATTTATGGACGTTCCAACAAATGAAAAAAATATACTTTTAAAAGAAATATCAATCTAACCTGTTGCCTCGAATTGTAAGTATATGCAGCAGTAGAAGTGTGAGTTGTTTGAAATCCATCATAAGCGGTAGCTTGACCTGGTCTCGGAGTAGTGGTGTAGGTCTGCGCAGCATGTCCTACGGTATAGCCAGGTTGACCAGGCTGGTATGTAGCAGCTGCAGCTGCTGCTGCGGCAGTGGTACTAAAACGGATTAACAAGCAATTAGTAGATATTTAACTAGATAGCAGTCCTGAAGCTGAATGTTAAACTAAGCTGATGTGGCATTGAGAAAATTCTTGTCAATGATCTAATAAAGCACATCGTTTTTTAAAAAATTAAAATAAACAACATGTGGATTGGGTTTAAGTTTTCACATAATCAATGATAATCTGTTAATACATGAGACATCCGATTGCTCATCTTAAGTCAGTTTCAACTGCATGACCCTTGAACCAGTTATCCATTATTCAAAAGACCCAAAACACTAGAAAGCAATTACCTTAAATTTAAGGCTACTCAACGCTCAATGATCTTATAAGACATTCAAGCTTCAAAAATTAATTAATCATCAAAATTGATTTTCCCCCATGACTACCATTGCTACTAACGATAACATCTACAAATGTTTAATGAAAAAATTCCTACAAGCGGAACACAACCATTTTCAGTAGTTCTGAATACAGTGAAACCTCTCTATTAGTTATTAATCCATTCCAGCGAGATTGGAAAAAACTGAATCGAATGAACATAAAACCAATTTTTGTTTTGGAACAAATCCCTTATAAATCTAGTCTTGTTACTCAAACCTTACTATTAATCACATCATAGTTAGTTTACTTGATATTATAAAATTATATATTATGATAATTGTTCTGAAAAACTGACTTTTCTTGACGAAATATGAGACTTTTAAACTAAAGCCAGAGCATTAGTTTGAAAAAATGTAACAAATATAGAGGTCTCACTGTAACCCACCACCCTTGGTACTCGAAAACGTTTGGCGGTTCAAACTTCGAAGTGGGTAGTAGTGTGGTACGATAAGTTGGTTTTGTGCTATTTGGGGCGCAAAGCTGGGGTTTTCGAGGGTTGACAGTACTTACAAAAGCATTAAGACAACCATATTTTCACTATATTATGCATGTAATGAAGCTCTACCCATAAAAAAAAATACAAAAATTTCGAATGAATGAATTTCTGATGAGGTTTTGGTTTAAAAACTGCACTAATCGAAATGTTTGACAGAATTTTATTTTTGTCCAAAATTACATTCATCTTAATTAACAATTTCTCCGATTTGGTGAGCATAATGATATTTAATTTACTTGCTTAAAGTCAAAGATAAATATGAATCTGTCACTAGCCTATTACAAAAACAATCCAGAGAAATGACTGACAAAATAAATGCCATTCGACTGACAAAATAAATGCCTTAGCTATAAGCTAAGCAAAAGCTTTAAAGGTATGCTGAAAGATCACTACAACAAATCATGTACTTTGAGCCATAATCTTGTCTGCTAAATGTTCTCTTGTTTCGGCATCAACTTACTTGATATCTAGTTTCTAGTATCTAGTGTCTTTTGTTTATACAACGCCATGAATCCATACAGGCAAACCATTAAATTAAAAAAAATAAAAGCTTCTACGTTTTAACTTTTGTTTGTTCAATTCCGACTTGTTTATTGAATCAAATTTTATAAATTATACTTTGCTAGGTGTCAAATGAAAAATAGAATTTCTTCCATTATAACGTATCGTATGACCATAAAAAAGCAAAACAAGATTCAATAAATTAATAACAGCCCACATGGTTCGTTGACAACTCTAATTATCATAATTTTTAGAATCAGGTAGAACTCGACTTAATGTCTGTCTTAATCAATGATTAACATTCATAATCGATATTGTAACTAGCAATCAATTTGTTTAAAAGGTTTTAATTCATTCAATTACCAAATTTTTTTTTTCATACTTGGAATCAATACTACACAAAAAAATATTACGAAAAAAAATGACAGATCCTTTACCACATGAATTTGGTTTTTTAGGTAAATTTCTGGTGTTGTTCATTAGAAACCCTTATTAGCGTGTTAGGAAACAATGAAAGGGTTTTCTTAAGGACTAGTCCATTTTTTCGTCCCTTAGAATAATTTTTTTTAACAGACCCTACGCCCCCTCATATAGCCTTAACGCGTTTCTACTCATTGGAGGCAAAACAAATCCACCCATCAACCTTTTTGGACACACGTATTTTAATTTCGAAATCCATTCCAAACATGAAACGGAAATCGGAAAAAGCCGCAATAGCCGCCATGATGCCGCAGAATAAACAACGCCGGTAAGTCATTCCAAATTCGACTCGCACTTTTCAGCCACACCCATTATTTTTACACCGCCTTAACACTTCGCCACTGCCCTACAATCACTCAGAGGTACCCGTTCTTCAAGTTTTATTTATTTCTATTCCACCGACGCGATCGATAGACAATGGAACGGCTCGGTCTCGCGCTTTCGAAGAATGGGCAGCCATTTTTCGGTGCACAGACCGACGTTCGAACAACGCGTTGCCAACAACAGAGTTAATATTCTTTCTAGCCGTTTAGCGATACGCGCCTTACTTGTGTCAATAAGAAGCTCACCTGTATTGGGTTCCACCGTGGGTAAAACCGAAATAGTTATTCGCAGCCATTACGAATCGCTGGTTTGATTACTTCTCCAAACGAAGAAGCGTGAGAATCGGCGGCAGCGACGACGACGTTGATATGATGGCAAAGAATCTCGGGCTAATCTCGTTCGAAACGAATTCTCACGAGATTTTCGACGAGACCCGATTGTTATTTTGCGCACTCCAAAGTAAGATGACGTCATTGGACTCAGTCGATAAGTTTTTTGAAAGCAAAAACTAACGTTGCTTTTTAACAAGATAAAAATACTCATTTACTTACTGTTTCCTTGAAAAAATTCATGTATATAAAAAGGAAGCAAAACGGAGTTTTGTTTAAATTTGTCACCCAGTCAGTAAAAGCATTTTTTGTTATTTCTTAAGTTTTTTTTTACTGTTTATTTATGTTATGTAATATAATAATTTTATACGTGATTTAAGTACGTCTAAAGTAGTGAGAATAAATTATACACAACTTTTATTTTGCAACTACAAACATCACTCTTTTATATTTTTCCTAAAATAATGGTGCAAATTAAAAATACCAGTTTGATTTTTCACTTTTGACATAGGAATGCACTGTATAAACCATAGTCACTAAAGATTAAACCATGACATTTCATGCTTAAACGCGGGAAATTCAAAACCACTAAGTGCACAAATGTCAATGGCAAAAACAAAACTTTCATTCCAACTAGACCTACTGTATTGAGTGTTTGGTACTTTTCTTTTAACAGAAAAGCCATTTTTGGCTCTTGTGGTTGGGCTAGGCTACTTTTGTTCAGATAAACAAAAAAAAAATTATTAATTTTATGATGTAACATAGTATTTTGCCAAGTTGTGGATATTTTGGGAGTTGATAGTTGTGGGTATCAACTAACCTAACCTGGTATCTACATCCATAACACTAGGTTAGGTTGGGTAAAAACATTCAAATAGTCAGTTTATGTTAACAATATTTCACTTAAACTCTGCCCGCCAACCTAAAACCAAAGTTTACCTAATAAAACTATGTAAATAAAATGTGATTAAACAATTTCCCATCAAATTCCTTCAAAATTTTATAGTCAAGGGGGTGATTAATTGAGGCGTATTTGCGCAGTCTGATCGGTAAGGCGTCCCAGGTAAAATTTAAAGTGGCACCAGTTGATGGCAAAAATGGTCATTAATTAACAGCGGCGCATCAGGGCTCTGCTAATTAATGATAAATTATTAAAGTATTGTATTGTTTAACTAACCTAAACTAGCACCTATAATGGATTAAAAACAACCTTATGTCAAATTGCTAGCACCATAAGCGGCTTCTCTGAACAGAGTACATCAAGTTTAATACTGGAGTATTTAGTTATAAAGATAATTTTCGAACACCCTGTATTTTTGTTGTATCAAACACACAACTACCGTGTCAATATATATGACAAACCTCATTTTATTTCATCTCGAAGTGAAAAACAAACAAACAATGTTTTTCTTTGTAATAGACATTGCTCTATCTACATTGTGTTGGCCTAAAATTTATTTATTTAAAAAAAACAAAAAACATCATCATTGTTAAATAAAATCAATCTTTTACTTTCAAAAGGCCAAACTGACTTATAATTAATAAAATATATTTTCTACATTATCATTACATGATAAATTTAACAACACTGATAGAAATTCACAAACATTATAAAAAGTAACATTCCTCATAAATAACTGCAGACTATGTATCTAAAACAAACAAAGTATTGTAATGTTACAATGATTTAAGGCACCTCATTTTTTTTTGTTTTCACTGGGAAGTTAATCACACAATATAAAAAAAAAACTTTCAGTAAAATAAACAAATAATAATAATAATAATAGTAAAAAAACAAAAAAAACTTTAAAAATGCAACTTTGTTATTGAAAAATTTTTGCACGTTCAATTTCAAATTATGGAAAAAAAAGTTCATCGACCGCATGCTTCAAAATTGCGATTTAGTTCTTTGTGATCGATTCACTTGTTTTAGTTGTTGAGTAGCTTAAGTATGTGTATAGCAGTATACATCTGTAAACTGAATAAAATTCAGGGCATAGATGATAAAGTCGATGTGACAGAATTTGAAGATAGTGGTGGTGATAATGATAATCCGTTTGAATGTTCTGGGTCGATGCTTTCCAAAATGGTGAGATCTAAGGTTGAATCTTTGTTATTCGAGAGAACATCGCTTTTGGGCGACAGCATTTGATTTATATCGGGAGGTGTTAAGGCCACTGACGTATCATGAGCAAATGGGAAGATAGTTGACGTTAGAATCAATGGGTTGGCGATGGAGCTTGTAAACGTTGCCGATTCCTGATCTAGTTTGGTGGGGAAATCTTGCACACCATCACCGTCGATGGCCATTTCGCCATCAATAGGATGATGAGAAGTTGACAAATTTTCTGTAAGCAAGTTTCTCGCAGGAACTAACGAAAAAGGTATGGTTGTGTGATGATCTGGACATGTTGAAGTAGAAATGGTTGGGGTTGTGTCGGAAATGGTCACGTCTTGAGTACACGCCAACGAGAGCAAATGCTGAATTGTCGTGGTTTCTCTTGCAACTGAATTATGCGATGCTCGGAATTCTAAAGGTAGATCTCGTAATATATCCACCATCGTTTTAGAGGCGACGGTTTCGTTGTCCATGTCCAAATCTTTGTTTTGAACAAGGCTAGTTTCGTTGCTATTTGGTGACAGGCAACAGGCTTCATTGGAATCGGCATCACCCTCTGGCCTCGTCATACACGTGTTGGAGCTGGATTGTGAGTTTTCATCCGGCAGCCTGGTGACTCGCTTGCTTTTGAAGGCAACCCCATGCATCGAGACCATGTGACGTTTGAGATGGGACATGCGCTTATAGGACTGTCCGCAATAGCAAACGTAAGGACGAGCATCGCTGTGGATGCGCGAGTGTCTTCGAAGACCGCTTCTCCCTTTGAAGCCTTTGCCACATTCGGAACATACGAAATTTCGGGCCTCGGAATGCACATAGGCGTGATGTTCCTTTAGAGTCGCCCTGGCATGAAACGATGCACCGCACAGTTCACAAATGAACCGTCGTTCATCTGTATGCAGTTCGATGTGGCGTTTTAAGTTGGTTTTGCACTTGCACGTGTAATCGCAATGAGGACAAACAAAAGGCCGCTCTTCGCTGTGGAGCTGTTGAGTGTGCCGAATGAGACCTTGCTTACGAAAAAATTTCGCACCGCATTCGGCACAAAGAAACGACTTTTCCGACTCAGTGGGTTGAATGTCCGTTTGACCCGCCGCTTTCAGGTGGGAAACCGTCTTCATGTGTTTGGCTAGGGCTTTGGGGGTTCGGAAGTTTTTATCACAATAATTGCACTGGATGGGTTTCTCACCGGTATGAAGGCGGTGGTGGATTTCCAGCAGCATAGGGCGCTGGAATTTCTTATGGCATATACCACACTCGTGTTTTTTCTCCTCTTGAACAGGGATGCTGTGAATCAACCGTCGATGCTTGATCAGATGCTTTTTCGTCGAAAAGCTGATGTCGCAAGCACCGCAGTCGTATTTTTCATGACCCATCATGTGCTGTTCATATTGCTGCCGCCGTTGGAAGTTCTCGTTACATTTCACACAGTGGTATTTGGCCTCCTCCGAATGTTTATGCATGTGTTGAGCAAACTGATCTTTGGTGTCGCACATACACCCGCATTTCATGCACACTATTTTCTCCCCAGCGTGTTCTTTCATGTGAATGTAAAGAGACGGCCGCTTGATGAATTTGCGACCACAATAGGAACACTCGTACAGTTTTTCCGCTTCTTTGATTTTGTGAACGAGCCTCATGTGTTTACACAAAGCCTTTCGTTTTGCAAACTGGGCGTTGCAAATTTTACAACTGTTGCGGTTATGACCGTTCATGTGTTTCTCGAAATGTTGAGGATGAACAAACTTCAACTGACATTTATCGCAGTTTAACATGGTAGGCTTTCTCCTACAACTATGAACGGAAAACTCGATCATGGTTGAGAATTGTTTTTGACAGTTAGGACACGTTGTTGATGACTGTTTGGCTTCGGGACTCTTCACACCTTCTGTCGCAGTGACATTTTCGACAGGCTTTTCTACATCCGTAGATACTGCTTTCTTCGGATGAGTCGGTTGATCGCTTTTGTTCAACTTGATTGGTGACGCCGCTCGTTTGCACGCGTCACGATTTGATTTCTTGCTGGTATCACTCAACACTTTGTTTCTTGCAGGAGAATTGTTCTTTGTTGTCAAACGTTGAGAAGACCTTGTGACCATTGCGTGACAAGACCGTTTTTCCTTAGCTGCAGAACACAATTCATCACTCTTAGCGTCGGCTTCCGATTTGTAAAGTGGAGCATTTGACAATGCCTTCTCGTGGCTTGACTGCTTGTTCGTTTCCACAGTTAGTGGCGGATCATCCGTCACGAGTTCTGTAGGTCCATTAGGTTCAAGTATGTCTTTGACTAGCCAGCTGCTCGAATCGAAATCGGTTGACATTTTCTGCGCAGCTAAAAGTATACTCTGCTCACTTTCACTCACTGTTTCTTGATTATTTTCCGCTCCTGAACAACAGCCATCTATTTCATAAAACAAAAGTGCTTGTTATTAATCTATTCGAATAAATGTACGCAGATAAAGTGAAATTTAAGACACCTACCCTCTTTGTTTAGTTCGATGACTTTTTCAGCAAGTTGGAACGCATCCGTGTGAAGCGCATCAAATTGATGACAATCTTCCTTTTCTGGTGATTCAGTCACATTATCCATGGAAAAAAAATTATTCTTCATTCCCGTCATTGAGGTGGTATGTTCTTCCACGTTTTCTTCCAGAAGAGATGGCTCCATGTTTTGGTTGAGAAGGCAGCACGTTTCATCGAGCAACGAAACGTCGAAACACGGGTGACAAGCTTGATCCGTGGAATCGACGACCAACGGAGACGAATTGTCGTTGGACTTCCACGAATGATTTTCTTTATTTTCTTTAGCGTGTAAGATGAAAGGTTCGGAGGTAGAAACGGAAACCTTTTCATCGAAACAAAATTTACAATAAGAAAGTTTGCAAATGCATGTGTATGAATACTCACGAGAATTCTCATTATTTTTCAGGGTGTCTGCAAAGGAAGTACCACTTGGTAAAACACA
The DNA here is from genome assembly GCA_034695005.1 of Cryptops parisi. Taxonomy (NCBI): domain Eukaryota; kingdom Metazoa; phylum Arthropoda; class Chilopoda; order Scolopendromorpha; family Cryptopidae; genus Cryptops; species Cryptops parisi. The sequence continues at coordinate 11,145 of JAQIWH010001368.1, read as the reverse complement.
GCTGCACTCGAACGGTGCATGAAGTGTAGGGCTTTTTTTTTGGCAGACGGTGTCACCGTGGTCTTGCTTTAACGACTATAATAACTTTTCCTGCATTTTATCGACTTTTCCTTTAACTCTCCATTAGGTTCGAGGTGCAGCATGAGGCTTCACCCAAATGCTGTACACAGCAACAGCACTTTCGCTTTTGCACAATACTTCGCAGGATGACAAAACACTTTCAACACTTTATGTGTTGGTGAGAAATTCTTTCGTACACAAGGTACGAAACACTGTTTATTTCTTAAGTCAAAAAAAGCACCTGTTTAAAAAGTTGTATATTCTTTGCAAACACCCCGTAGTAGAATGGTAAGCTCACTTCATTCTGGTCAGCCTGTTGATTCAGTTGCACAAGCATCGCTTGTAATTCGTAGACGATGTGCTTTAGAATCTCAAAGGCACAAAGCTGGTCTTGGAGACACATTTTGTAAAATGATTCCCGTACGCCTTGAAGCTAAACATAAAATAGCAAGTAAAACACACTTTATGTTAGTTTGATTTGTGATGTCATGAGAGTGAGAGCTGGATGACTACACTTATCTAGTTCTCCAGTTCAAAATTGAAAGGGAAGGGAGTTGATATATTATGACAACATATAAAGCATTTTTAAAATGTACCATACTCTGTAGCCTACTTGTTTCATATACATTGTAATGATTTTTGAGCTATCGATAATGACACTATCCTTCAGCTATTTAATTCGAAAACTCGTTTAAATCTGCCAACTGATATAGTAACAAAATTCACTAGGGTGTGCTATTTTTCTCAATAAATGGTCGGAATCTTATCTTGTTTACATTAGTGTCACTTCTGTACAGCCCACAACTTTTAATGAACTACAAATGGTACATTAAAAAAAATTACACTATAAACTGTTTACCTGCGTCTTAAACACATCCATCGTGAGACACGTAATTAATAAATTTTTTAAATTGGTTTAATTGCAAAATATATTCTATAATACTTAAACAAAATGAGATGGCCAGCAAGGCCTTGAGGCCCTCGCATCATTATCGCACCTCCATTTTTAAAACGATGAGCCGATGACAACATAAATCTTTGGAATATCGAAACATAAGTGCTTTGTATGTATGTGCCTGTGTTTTGAGTTAAATGTTTAATAAAAAATATCATCATACAAATTAATTAGTTTGGTACTGAGTTTATTGACCTTGAACAGTAAATCAGTAATATAGATTCATGTCGTAGCTTGTCTTGGTTTTAAACGTTTTTCAAGATGGCCGCACTTGGAAAGCGTGGTTCTCCGTCTGTCATGGTAATTATGGTTTTTCATAATATTCAAGTGTTTGATATTTAATTTGGGGGTGAATTATTAATGTGTGGTATTAACTCTACCCCCTTGTAATTTTGTAGGTCTTAAAAAGCTTTATAATTGTTTTTTTGGGTGAATTTTGTTTACGACGATGGGGGCTATAATCGCACATGGTCATACACGTGGTGTCTATGTAAAAATTATATGACACTTCAACTTTAGTTGTCAACTGTTAAAAAAAAAGGAATTATTTGTGACCTCAATTAAAAAATAATGGTCAGAAGTGACGTTAATATCGTTAATTTTATCACAATTTTAGATTGCTTTATACTTCAAAAATAATTTGTTATAACAAACATTTATATCTTCATATCCGAGCTAAATTTATTCAGTGTACGTTTCTGAAATTGTTATAAATGTTGGTTATTTTTATGTGACTCAAACTCAATACGTGTATCATAATTATTATTAAACAGCATATATTATGTATGGGTTAACATTTGAAATAATATAGGGTGTTCTTAAAAGGTCTAGTCAAATGTTAATCACAGATGCTACACATCAAAACAATGCAAACAACCCATATAAACATGGGTCGTAAATGCTTACTCATTTGCATACCTACAGCGAGTATGAGACTATGCACTTACATGACTTTCACCTTCTTTATCTCAGAAGGGATAATATTTAAGGGATGAGGGACCTATGTTTATATGGGTCCAGATAATATATGCTTTGTTTTGATGCAAAGGGTAAAGTTTGACTAGACCTTTTAGGAAGACCCTGTATATTGAATGTATATTTTAGCTTATTTAGGGAATATTGTGAATATATATATTTTCTTATTTTATTTATTAATTTTAAAATATATTTTCAGGAAGGTGAATATGATGATATGCGTGACTCAACTGATGACGAAGTCGCTCCAGATGAAGATGACCAGGAGCCAGTGTCCAAAAAACCTCGAACTGACGTACCTGAGAAATTAAATAAATCAAAACTATTGAAGCCCCCAACTCGTGAAGAACTAAATACTCTGAAAGAAAATGAAACTTTGTTTCAATCCAGCTTATTTCGACTGCAGGTTAGTAATTTGCATATTGCAAGATTTACTATGGTTCACTTGAATTTATACCTAATTATTATCTGTATTTAGTTTAACTATTCTTAATTTATTTGTATTGGAAAAATTTACTAGAATTTATTATTTTATAAAACATTATTTATAACAGTGAATTTTCTCAACAGGTGGACGAACTTATAAATGAAGTTCGGGTAAAAGAAAAAACCAAGCAGTTGTTCGAAAAATGGTTTTTGAATTTCAAGTCTCTCATTTCGAGTTTTTCTGAGAGTCCTAAATATGAGGTAGTTATTAAAGTTTATAATTATTTTCAATTGGATGATTTAAAGTTATGAATAGATGATGTAAATCTGGATTTATTTGCAGGTGGACGATATCTCTTGGTTGAAAGGTCATAAAATTCCCATTCCATTTGTGTGCTTTCCCGTACCCTTCAAAGGCATGTTCAAATTTTGTCCACCAGAAGAGATTTCGATTGTTGGCGGATTTTCACTAAATACCAGCGTAAAATCCAATCTTGTCATCGATGTCTTTTGCCAGATGCCTAAGGTATTTGAGTATTTCATTCATAATAATACCAGTAACACATTCATAATAATATAGTTGAACAGAATCCATAGTTTATCATTCGTAATAATTGCCAACAATATTAATGTACTATTTTATTTTAATGTTTCAGGGTTGTTTTCAAAAGTCTGATTACTTAAATTATTTGTATCATTATAAACGGACTTTGTACGCATGCTACTTGGCCAAAATGCTTCAAAAGTCTGATTTAGTGGATAGCCTACATTTTCACTATTTTTGTGGTGATAGAGCCAAGCCCACTCTTCTAATCAAACCTGCAGGTAATTATAGGGTGTTCCTGAAAAGTGTTATAAATCCTTTTAATCACAGATGCTATGCAACAAAACCAAGCAAAAAGTTCATATAAGCATGGCTTAAGAAATGCATACTCATTTTCATTGTTGCAGTACTGCAATTAAGAGACCATAGAAATTTACATGACTTCACCTTGTGTTATCTTGGAAGAGAAGTATTTTAAGCATATTTATACAAGTTTGCTTTGTTTTGAAGCGTACGTTTGTGGTTAAAATTTAACTTAAGCCTTTCAAGAACATTTTGTATATTGATTTATACATAAAACCTCAGGCAAAATGGACTATACAACAGCTGGATGTTTAAATGTACAATTTCATGTTGTGTTTTGTTTTTCACAGGTAAATTGGGAAAACGTCTGTCTATTAAAATTTTGCTGGGACCACCGATGGACATGTTCAAATTGTCCCGTCTTAATCCGGAGAAAAACAATGTTCGAGCTACGTGTTTTGGAGCCACAATTTCTGGTAAGCGATAAGCGTTATGTGTTCAAGTGTCAAATACATTACTTGTAGTTGTGATTTATTGTATTTTTGATTATTTTAGACTCAGAGTTACCAACTCCCATATACAATACATCGATACTTGCCGATATTTTAATTGGTACTCAAAATGAGTTTCTTGGAAAAACACTCGAATCCTTCAAAGGATTTTGTGAGGGAATTATTTTATTGAAAATTTGGCTCCATCAGCGTCAGTTGGATAATGTAATAAAATAATGCTTATATCTTTGTGTCCAGTTAACTTGTATTTATAATTATAATTTATTGTTATTTATAATTTATTTATTTATTTATTCAATTGTTAATATTAGGGTTTTGAGGGTGTCAATGGGTTCATTATATCCATGATAGTTGCCTACCTGATCCAGAACAAAAAAATTCACCCATTAATGAGCAGCTATCAAGTCGTTCGTGTCACTTTGTTGACATTGGGTAAGTATTGTAACTAATTTCAGGAAATACTCTTGAATTTTTATTTCCCATCTGACTGATTTACTCGGTATTAATTTTATTACAGCTGATATGGATTTGACTTCTCAAGCTATACAGTTGTCTTCAGAAACACTTATTAGTGAAAATCAACCCTTGATTGGTGAATTTCCAGAACATTTCAATTCGGTGTTTCTAGATTCTACGGGGTACTTGAATTTATGTTCGGGTATCAATACTGTCACGTCAAACAGAGTGAGTATTAAGTTGGTGATTTTTATGATATCCAACTATCATGATATCACGATTAGTACTGTATGGTAAATAAGAAATAAGAACTTTAATTAAATTTCTAATTGAATCATTAATTCGTTTCAGCTGTTGTATGAAGCTAAATTAGCAATTAAGTTGTTAGACGGGGCGAATGGATTTGAACATTTGTTTATGTCTTCGTTGCCATTTACAAGAACCTTCGATTATTGCTTCAGGTAATAGTTCTTTCATTTTTTTGTTACTTGTTACTCTAGTTGATACAGAAATGACCTGCAGTTTATCATTTCTTAGACTTTCAAATTTGAACTGGAAACAACTGATCGATAGTATCGGAGCAGAAGAAAGTTTTCTTCGCAATGCTGGGAACTATGTACTTACTGTTACCAATACATTATTGAAACTTTTGCAGCGAGCAATGGGGGAGAAAGTTGTATTGCTTGACATGGAAAGAACAAAGTTGGAACAGGTTAGAGTTGGGTGTTTTATAAGCATATATACATATTTTTTTAAATCATATGGGTTAACTGACATGTGCGCAATAAATACTCTCGTTGAAATTCAAATTTTTATCCGTGCATAATAAAATTCAGTACATAGCAATTTTTGCATTCGTATTTCACTAGTAATAATACTAAATTTAATTAATGTATTTGTTTTTAGTGGTCCATTCATTCAGTGCCTTTAGACTGGCAACAAGACATTGTTTTTGGTCTTCTGGTAAATCCAGAAAACAGTAACAAGATTTTGGATATGGGTCCTCCTGCCGATTCACCAGATGTAAGAAATACTGTTTGTTTTTTATTTGAACTTCAATAAGAATTTTCATTCTTGTGTGTTAAAAAGCCGCTATCACCATATCAGCTATGGGAGTGACGTGGGAGGGGGGGGGGTTGTTGTTAACTAGTGGGTGTAGTATAATGTTGGACTAACATTATGTAGACTATTTTAAAAATTACATGCATTAGTTTACAAATTCATCAAAATGTTGTCAAATCAGAATGACTTAGACAAATTGATGTCCCAGATTAGCTTAAAATAAATGCAGGACAGGTTACCTTACCTCATACCACTGGCGGCTGCTTAACACATAAGTACCGAAATTTTTATTAATCTTATTTGAACAAGATCTTATTTTGATTGTTGAAATTTTCCTGAATTTTCAGGCGAAGCAATTTAGAGAGTTTTGGGGTGAAAAATCAGAGCTGCGACGTTTTCCAGACGGCAGTATATGTGAAGCTGTAGTTTGGCCTGGTGAATGTATGGCTGATAAACGTCTGGTTTGCGCGAATGTTATACGTTACATTCTGCAAAAGTAAATTAACGTTAACAATTTGATGATTTGTAACATTTTATGTATACTCTGTAGTAGACTATCTGATTTCCTTCTTTTTTTTTGGCCTCTAGACATACCGCTATTGATCCTGACCAAATCACGTATACTGGTGGAAGGTTGGATACGTTACTGGCCATTCCATTCAAATCCTGGCCAGCAGAGTGGCCACCTTACGGAACTGGGGAGGAAATATTCACCAAAATAAATCTCACTTTGGACCAATTTGCTTACCAGTTACGAATGATCGAAAACTTTGACTATTCGGTTGCATCCATCCAAGGAATCCATTCAAGCTTCAGATACACAGAAGTATGATAATTGCTTTTTATCATATCAAGTTAAAAAATTTGAAATTTTAGCTAAGCAATACCTTTTTATTTTAAACTTTTAAGGTTTTTCCACCCACGCCAACAGACCATTATGGAGTAGCTAAAAATGAGAAAAAAGTTGGCAATTACTACGTTCCAGTTGTAAACAGCAAATCATCACCAAGTTGGAAACCTGCATTAGATGGTGACTTTTTAAAATAAATTAGATAAATACAGGGTGTTCACCATGTTGGCGTATCAATCACATACAGTTGAAAGGTAAATGCTTACATAACAATAACTAACCATGGAATTGATAGTGAAATATCCGTGTTCCATAAAAGTGACTTCATTTAACCTTGAAGTCATACCAAGAAAATATAACGTCGGTTAACCTTGACATGGACGCCTTTGGTGACCCGAAAAATGTCTAAGCAATAGACATAACTTGTGCCACGTGTTCTGCAACATTCTCCCATGTGACCTGCATTCATTTCTGCATTCCATCACATAACCTGTACTCTTGTCGCCCCAAGTCTCCAATTTTGGAAAATGACTGACTGCACTATAAAACTCCATCATAAACTTTTTGAATTTTTGCTTCCGTTTTAATAGTACATTTGTGGAACCAAATATGAAAAAATAATGGACGTTCCAAAAGTCAACATTTCATGGTGGTCACCCTGTATTGAGGATTGACATGCTGCACTTTCCTTATTAACATGATAAATCATTTCAGTTCTCGTCGGATTGGAAGGAGGTGAAAAGTGGCCAGATGATCTTAAAGCCATTCAATACACTAAATCAAAAATCTATTTGCAACTATGTTCATTATTGTCGAAACAATACAAACTCACCTGTGTTGCTTGTTCAAACCACATAGACGTTTTAAAGGTAAATTCAAAGTTACGCTGCATTTTTCTTTTGGACTTTTGAAGTTTCATCATAAAATGTTGTTTTGTTCGGAAACTTTCAGGATGGGTTGGTGTTTCGTTTAAAAGTGGCTTACAAACGAGAAGTGACCCTTTCGAAGATGACAAAGAATGCGGATGGGACGTTGAAAATGAAGAATACTGAACTGTCTGTTGAACTGGAAAAAAGAGACATTCACCTTCCAAAGTTGACTAGCATCTTGCATGGGTAAGCTAGCAATTATAACTCGAGCTCCACTATGTAATAGTTGCAAAAAATTTTTGTGTAAGCTATGTATGTAATCCTTAATCTTAAACAAAATTACGCATCATATTTTGAAATAATGTTTTTAGACTTCAAATGCAGCATAATTGCTTCAGTTCCACTTGTCGCTTGGCTAAACGGTGGATTTGTACACAGCTACTGATCGATCACATACCAGAATTGCCTATCGAGTTGATTGTTGCTCACCTGTATTTAAATCCTTCACCATTCACAACTCCCAGGTAATATTCTTCACTCGTTTCTTTACATTATGCAGTGTTTGTTTGCCAATTTTAAAGTGATGCATCAATTAATTTACTTTTGTTTTTTGCAGATCACCAGAAGTTGGATTCCAAAGATTTTTAGCTTTTATGTCAACTCATGACTGGAATCTGAATCCTTTGATATTGAATTTCAATGATGAACTAACTGGTGAGTATAGCCATGTTAAAAGAAAATGAAATTGGATTGATTGAAATATAAGCTGCATTATGTGATGATTTCACTGGAGGATCTTTGAAGGAAATCTGTTTCTTACTTATATATGAGTAGGGCGGATTTCCCATTAAAAGCGTTCAAAGTGAATGCGGCCTAAATGATGTGTTAAACTGCTAATCTGCTTGCAGGTGAAGACATAGCTGAGATCCAGCGGCATTTCACCTCGATGCGGAGCACGCTTCCACCAATGTTCATCGCAACGCCTTTCGATCGATTGAAATCGTTGTGGACCAAAGGTTTGCCCACCAAACAAATGTTGACGCACACCAAAATGTTGGCTAAAACTGCGCTTGGTGTTTTGGAATCGCAGTTGATGGATCCAGAATCAGACATTAAAGTATGTATTATGGGACTTTAGATTATACACGGCTACAAAACAAATAATGCTAATGGTTTATATTTTTTTTTGTGTGTGAGCAGCAAATTTTCCGGCCGTCTTACAAGCCATTTGACGTCGTCATTGAATTGAATCTACTACAAGTACCTCGACGGCGACAAGCGGTGGATCTTCATGCCAACATGGCCTTTCCAAGTTATAAGAAATACGAGTTCAGGTCGAGCGAAGCACTTCCTGTAGTTGGCTATGATCCTGCACAGTGCTATCTTCGAGAACTGAAGGTATGGACGATATTTGAAGTCACGAAAAGCATTTTCGTTTTGCTTTGCTAATTGGCCATTTATGTGCAATAAGTCTGTTTTTATTTTATTTTAGGACTCGTATGGTGCTTTTGCTGATTTCTTTTATGACGGCCTTGGTGGACAAATGATTGGTGTTCTGTGGAAAAAGGCTGCATTTGAACCTCAATCTTTTAAAGTGAGTTTCTGAATTTCAGTCATGCACAGTTTTATGCCATGCTCAAATATTATAAAATTTATGCATCAATGATGCATATGTGTATAGGATCCCAGCTTTCTATAGACTCCATAGCCTTGTTTGGCAGAGCATGAAATAACATCTTGTATAATTGTTTAGGTTAGTTAAAAACATTTTCCCAAAAAAAAATATTTAGTGTCACCAAAATTCTTGTTCAACGTAACTATTGCAATATTAATTTCATACAGTCTAAACCTTACTTGACATTCTATAGAATGCCTGGATTTTCTACATTGCCTGTAACACATATAAAATTCGGGGGTTTTCATGTTGCAGTTTATTATTATTATTAGAATGGTGGAGTGTTCACCTTGTTTATAATCATAACTTTTTTATTTGCATTTGTAGGTTTCGAAAGCTGGCTGTTACGTTGTAGATAAACTTGTATCGTCAAAATCGAAAGAATCACTGGTGATCCCGAACGTGGCTTTTATGATTGAAGATTTTGGAGTTATAGGAACTGGATTAGTTAAAACAATAAGTAGCAAGACTGAAAAATGGACGATGGATTAAAAGTGTCAACTATAAATGATTCCTTTGCATTACTCTTTATTCGTACACACAATTGGTGCTGAGTCAGCGCAGAGACTAGCACCAGTGCTCATTCCTGCATTAATAGGTGCTAATATTTTATATTTTTCTAAAAATTATAATTTTGTTTAATTTGTTTTGGTTTAACTAGTAGTAAAAGTTTTAATTTACTATTGACCATATAAGGGTTTTATAGATTTAATGTTGATCAAATGTAGATAGGTGTGTAAGTGAAATTTTGAACTTTTGCCTTCACATGTTCACTCTTAGCAGCATATTCTCTGCATGTGTGTGAACGTTGGGATTTGAAAATACCAGTTTTTTGTTTTATAAACACTTGCATGACAAAGTACTGTAGTTGAAATTGTATTTTAGAATCTGTTAAATGGACTTGTCCAGATTATGAAATTTACATACAACGTGTGTGAAAAATATTTTAATGGTTCTAATCTAAATAGGATTTCAACGCTATTTTAGATTGTTATGGTCAAGTGAAAATGAGCATGAAGCAGTTTTTCATTACAAGAATTTTAAATTGGATTAGTTTGCATTACTCCAGTTCCATGCTAATTTTGCTAATATTTTGCTGTGATGTTGGAATACAAAAGGTTAAAGGTATAGTACATTTCAAACTTTTCTTTAGTTTATACATGCTTTCTAATTATTTTCAGCTCTTGTTGGTATATAACTTAATGTTTTCTAATTACTGTAAATTGATTTAAGAATTTATTCTCGTAAAAGCTTAAAATGATTGTTATTTTGGGCTAGTATAGGAGTAACATCCACAGACGTTTCTCCACACATAGTAGTAAACAGACTGGACACATTTTTGTGACATTACAAAACTTCATAATGGAGGTTTTTCCACTGACCATTCTAGTTCTTCCACTTTTGTGCTCTATGCGTATGATTTCACTTTAATTTGACTGTTAGTCAAGTTAAAGTGAAATCATATGCAGTTGAGCTTTAACTTGAATAATCGACAGTAAGAATTTATTTTGTTTTTGTACTTTAAAATTGCCACTCTTTCTTATCCGACACCCACCCACTCCCCTGGGGCTTTACTGTATTCACAGTAAAGTTAGAAAATTCATGTCTACAGTAAATGACCACAAGGTGCTTTCCGGTTATAGTGGGGCTCGTCTAATGTTGCTATTTGCTCGTACTTGGTTATGGGTTTTTATTTTGCAGGTTAGGTTAGGAAAAACAAAGAAACGTATTAAATGTATGATTTTGTTTTGTTTTTCTAACCTAGCCTGCAAAATGAACCCATAACCAAGTACAAACCAATAGCAACATCAGACGGGCCTCGCTATAACCCGAAAGTACCGATCACTATAATCGGATTCCACTGTACAAACAAGTAGCGCCACAAGCGGGCCTCTAAACTAACCACAAAGTACCTTTAGAATACTGTACAATTTCGGTATTGAAAATCATGTTTTTATTAACATTACGTTAGCTTTGCTTTATTCCACTTTTCGAAAGTGTAATAAAACGTATTGAATTATTTCAACTGCAATACATTTACAACAGTTACGAGTATATTTACATTCTATGGTCACTTTCGAACGGTGTAAAATATTTTCATGCCTTAAAGTTAAACTGAAACTGGTTTTAGTAGGTCTCTACAGCCGGCACTTTTTTTTGGGGGGTAAATAACCTAAGGGTATTATTACTTTTTATTTAAAAGTGGTGTTACTGCTCCGTTTCATTGCCTTTTTTCGGGTGTTCGATGTTGTATATTTTATGCAATGAAACTAAGAAATGTGTTGAAAAAAATATACTATACAGAAAGCTGGTATAGTTGGTCTACTTTATGGTAAGTAAAAGTAAACGAAGGCAGTGGAGGTATCACGTCTTTACAGCTAAAACATCTACGGCTAACGACTTTACAGCTAAGTCTTTACAGCTAAAACATCTACAGCTAAAACATCTACGGCTAACG
>JAQIWH010001367.1:0-32416 GCA_034695005.1 Cryptops parisi | reverse complement strand
CAAACAGTTGTTACAACATTCGTTACATACTATTTTGCCTCATGTTACTTCGCAACATTCGTTGGTGAATGTTTTAGGTTTATTTCATCTCTTTAGTTACTACTTATGGTTGTGTTGTATGATAACACATTTATTATGCAATGTTATGGTTGCGTTGTTTTTAGTTGTTGTCATGGAAACATTGAGGCACAGAGAGATACACTTGGCTTTTGTATTGTTTAATAATGTTAATATTATAATATGTATTAAACTTATATTACGTATTGAAATTTATAGTTAAATGGATTTTATTTACGTACAGTGAGTACATATCAAAAAATGTAAACATTCTAAACAGATCGATGTTCAAAGTGAAACAGAGGAAAAAAATTGGAACAAAAATTGAAAAGGGTTCCAAAAAGAGTCACTTTTTTCACGTTTAATCAGGACATAAATAGACAATTTTCACAATGAGACAATTTCTTAATTAAAAAAAGAAGTTAAATTTGTTTGAAGCAAAGAGAAAAAAAAAGGGAAATGTCATCGTAAAGGAAAAACTCCATTGAATTACCATTTCACTTACAAGTTTTTTTTAAAAAAAAAAAGGTTTCTTCAATTTTTTTATATTTTAATTTGCTTTCAAAAACAAAACTAAATTACTATACAAGCCAAAAAAAATAAAAATAAAGTGTTCGAGTTGGAAAAACAAATCACCTCTTGATTCCCATTCGCACGATGGCAAAGGAAAGTGCGTTTAATTAAATAACTGGAAAAAGATGATAATAACAGAACCGTAAAACGATCAGAATTAAAAGCGGCGAATAAAAGATTAGGTTGGTAAATTTTATTACCACTAGACGAGCTATTTTTAATCCATTAAGATGGTTTTAATCAGGGATTGCAGCTTTGTGAAATTCTCATCAAGAGTGACACTTTGGCATAAACAACAACAGTTTGAAGAGAAAACCTCTAAGTAGTTAAACGAGCCTTGTTGAAATCGGAAAATCTTTTCGCCGTCGTCGTTAAAACGAATCCTAGTTTCCTTTTATACCAGGGATTAAATTGATAGTTGGGTGAGTGAACGAGAAAATCTCTCAGCCCGACTTTTCATGATTAGTGCTAATTTGATGATGATGATGAAGATAATGGAACCAAACCGGTGAAAGAACATTTATCATTTTAACCGTTAAAATTCAGAAACTGTTGTTTTTGTAGTTATGGTTTGTTTTTTTTCTTCAAGTTTTCTAGGTTTGCCGTAAGAAACTAGGTTGTTATTATATTCTTTATATTAGCTTTAATTGTAAGTTGGCGAGTGAGCGAGCTGGGAATTGAACGTATACTACAGTCGTTTTCATCTACAGTCGTTTATGAGAATAGTGTATATTCCAATGTACCAAAAAACGCATACGTCTATAGTACAAAAATATCGCATATATAAAAGTTAAGTTGTCAAGCGTAAAACTTCTTAAGTGGGAACTGCTCAACCAGAAGCTACTTAAACGAGCAACTGTCGTTTTTGTATTTTTAAAAAGTAACTCGGTAACAAGTTTAAATTAATCATTAAATTGATAAATGTTTATATTGATACAAGTTTTCGATTTATGCGAGCTTCTTGTATATGATGTCGCCAATATTACACGAGAAGATAGATTATGGAAAAAAATTTTACATTATGCGATTTAATGCATAAAACCACAGGTTACAACCAGATTATCAGCTTCAAGTTTTGTCATCTCACGAAACTTTAGAGCTATTTTCGATTTATGGGAAGTTTCCTCAATGGTGCTGTAATTTCCGCATAATTTGAGGACTTTCTGTACAGTATACTATATACAACACGCATTGTTTACATAGATTGATTGTATATTTATGTCACATAGGTCGATTGTATATTTATACAAGCTCGAATATTTATAATGGCATAAATCGAAAATCGCATATATCGAAATTTTAAAATGGAAAAACCGCTACAGATAATCTTTTCACTCAATCGTGCACCACTGATCAAAATCGCACTATAACGACGATTTCGTCTCGTACAGCATGCATCTTAGGATTTCCAGCGTTGTGTATTGACGAAATCATATGCCGTATGCAATACGCATGATAATCGATAATTTCTGTATAATTATAAACAACAAAAAAAAATACAAGCAATTTTTGTGTGATTTCGAGGTCTAAAAGTTGTGCAAACATGGTTGCCTGAGTTTTTCGTGTTATACGTCGGTGGCACGCTTTTTTGATGTACAGTGATTACCATCGAGCCAACCCTTAACGCAACATGCATGTTTTCCTGCCAATTAGAACTCACATTGTGGTATTTTTCAACCTGACACTTTTAACCCTGTTCATGAAAACTCCACTTTTATCGATTCATAGATATCGTGTGCGAACCCTGTATTTTTTATTATCTTTTTTTTGTGTCCATTTTTGTATGTGTGTTGCTCACAGCTCTTAACAATTTTTTCGAGGGTTTATTATTTTCATCTTTTTTCTTGTGTTCATCTCCACTTTTGCTTATTACACAAGACCATGATGGAATTCACTTTATGGAGACCGCCAAGGGAAGAACTTTTATGACTTCATGAACACCATTTTGTTTAGCGTAATTGTTCACGAATAGCTAGGCAAGGAATAGCGTTATTGATTTGCTGTTTTTATTTGTCAGGTGGCTATATTTATATTATTTTTTTTGTTGGTTTTTATGGGAGTTCCGAGGGGGTGACGTTTGGTTGATGCATCGATTAAAATATAAAAGCCACGGTCACGTTATAATTGTCTCTTTCCGTGTTAAGCCGAATGCGATTGTATGTCTCAGTGGGGTTCCACATTCGCTAAATTGGGGGATGCAACTTCGAATATATCCTACAGAGCTTATAATTATCTACTAAAATAACCACTGTAAACCTTTCGAAAAACTTGTGCGCGTAGTCTGTCTATATTCAGGTGTTGTTTTATTATAATTTGATTTAGAGATTTTAGTAGAAAGTGTTGTATACACTACAACACTTTTAACGTGTTGTAGTGTATATTTGCATAACATATGCAATATAGGACTAAATATAGATCCTTATACAGGAATATTAAAAAATATTTATTGAACATATATCACATTGATCTTTAAAATGTTAACATTGTTTTTGAATCACACTGTATTCTCAGTTTACAAGTTTTTCAATTTTGGTGCAAATTCAATAATGGTTCTTGTGTCAATTCTCAATCCAACGGCATATATTTGTGCCAACTAGTTTTTTGTGTCAATCTAACGGCATATATTCAACTTAACGGAATGTATTCAATTTAACGGCATGTGTTCTATCTAACGGCATGTTTGTGTCTATGTTTAATTTAACGAAATAGCCAACTTAGCTGAGTCAGTTTAATCTAACGGAACATTGAATACCAAAGCATATTTTATCTAACGGCATATTTTAATTTTCGATGTGTGCCGGATAAAAGAGCTATTTTTTATACTCTTTATATTAGCTGCACTTGTGAGTTTCGTAGTTTGTGAGACTGTGACTATGTGAGCGAGTGAGCTGGGAATTGAACTATACTGCCATCTACAGTTGTTTATGATAACTACACTCTATGTACCAAAAATCGAGAACCGCCTAAATCGAAAATCGCATAAATTTAATGTAACAAAAAACGCACAAATTGAATCGGAAAATTGCAGAAATTGAAAATGGAATAACTCAAAACTCTTATAAATTGATTTCTCAAAAATCGCATAAATATAAATTTGCATTAAGCGAAACTATATAAAGCGTATTCTTAAAAAGGATTTTTCATGTACCGTACCTATTTGTTTTTTACTGTGAATTGCAAACTTTTAAAGAATCGTACAGCTTGAAGAAATCAATAGGATCTCTTTCCCCGTCTCCAAGTTTCTGGACGGAATAAAAGCGAGGCACAAGATAGACCTCATTTCTGTGGGGAGCTAAAGGATGAAATAGTATGACAATTCTATTCTTGTAATCATCTCATTAAAGACCATTGGTGATTGCGGTTTTTCTTCTCCCACTATAAACATTCATGGGGGCAAACACTAAAAGAGGGGACGAAAGGAGAGAGATAATGTCATTTTTTTTTCTGTCGCGATGTTTAGCAGCGAATGGTACGATCATTTATTTCTTCTCTTTAACCCGGGTCTCGTTGGACCCGGGTCTCAATGTCTCTTGCTAGTAGATGGCAATGACTTATATCACGTAATGGCTCTCTCTCACCCTTCTGGGTTGCATAAAAGGAAGTAGACCATAGAGATAAATTTGTTACTTGTTCCCCCTTTTTTTTTCATTTCATATTAGATTCTGGACTTTTGTAACTTGAAAGTCAAATCACACGTTTGTCAAGTCAAAGTCCAATTGAGGAGTTGGGTGGAATAACGGCGTAACCCCAAAAATGTAGTTTTGAGAAAAAAAAGGGCAAAAACTACTGGCTCCTACAAATTTGACATTAAAAGAAATTCCTCTCAACTGTATATTTATTTAAGGTTTTCCAAAAAATCTGTTAACTTTAGTTGACAAGCCTCAAGTTACAGGCTAATTTAAAAATGCATTGACGCCGTTTTTTCAAAGATCAGAATCTTGTCATTGTTTTGGAAGTGAAACAAGCGAGTGAAACAACTAGGAAGTGAAGCGACGAAAAGAAAGAAATCACCAAAAATATTTACAATAGCCGTGTTCCATATTCTTGCTCCAAAATGTACATGTATATGAAACCCGATGTCTTTTTGCTATAGACGGGTCTAAAATGATTCAATATTAAGGAATAACAACGTAAGTGGATTTACGCTTTTTTTTTCAATACAACTCCTCAATTACATGACTATCCTGACTTCTTATCTGCTTGTTGCAACTATTAACCTATACTGCATAAATCTTTTTATTCTCAATATTGTCAGTCAGTGTCTATAAGATGTATGTCTAGATCTCGAATGTTCTGAAACAAAAAGTTTTCGAAAGTTGTAACAAGGTTAGACAAGAGTAACCTTTGCTGGGTTATTTTTTGTTAAAAGGCTATCAAAACACGACAAAGATAAATGGTAACTTCGATGTCACGTTTGACACACACACTGCACAGTGAGTTTCCTTTGGTAGTTTTCACAAAGTGGGAATGCGATTATTGACAGGTTCGGGGGAGGGTTCTTTCTTGCTCGGACACTTCAAATGTGAAAGCATGACAGCATGTAGTTGAACAAGTGTCGTGCATTATGAGAATGGAGATGATGGCTTCACCAACACGCATTCTTGGAAGTCAGAAGAAGAAGAAGAAAAAAAGATGCTCGTTGAACTTTCCATCCCTTTTGCCGTCTCCATTTCTTGGCACAAGCTCCTGCTTTTATACTCTTTCCACTCAGATGCTTGGCGTATCGTAAATTTTAGAAGATGATGAAATATTTAAACGTTAGACAAGAAAAGGAATTAAAGTTTGAAAACAAAAGGCAAGAAGATGGAGGTATGTTGGCAAGCGAAAAGCCATAAGAGTGAAAGGAGGGGGGGAAGTAAAACTTGGAAATCGTGATTCGTCATGGTGGGTGATACCGGTGTTGGCAATTTCGATCCCTTCTCCCCCGTTAAGATGCTAAATATTTAATTAACTGTCGGATAGATTTTTAATTTAGCAGCCATTGCCTCCGTAACCATAAAGCTGGTGCACATGGGCTCTGTTGGAAGCCATTAAGTCGAGCTTTCACACCCCCACCAGCTGAAGATTCTTGTAGGGGAGACCAGACTTGATGAGGCGGCAAATGTTTGTTTGCAACAACAAGGGATCAGAGACTTTACTTTACATCGAATCCAAAAAGTACTGAATTTGGTTGGTTTTTTTTTTCGGTGGCGATTAAAAAATCAACACTCATCGCACGGGGATTAAAAGCACAAAGCTTGAATAATTTCTGGCATGATGATACGGGAACATGCGCCGAGTCTTGTAATGGCCAAATGTAGCGGGCAGAAGCGCAAATCGAGTTTGCGATGAGATAAAGTTTGTTTTTTAGAGAATGTTCAGCTGAAGCTCACAGAATTGATGAAATTGTAATCTTAAGATTCAAAATGCATTTTTAATGATATCAAATCCGTATTATTTGATGGTTTGTCCGATATTTTGTTTATTACATTAACGATATGATACGACACAGTTCATGGAATGAAACAACTAGAATGTCCAATCTGAAATTTTTTGAATTCACTTAATATGCATTATATCCTCCATTTATGTGAGGATTGCGTGCTGCATGTATCTGAAAACGCATATATCGAAATTTTTATAAGCAGCGGATAATTGTAGATAGCCAGCATTTGCACCAAATAGCGATCTGTAGTCACTTGTCCAGCATTTGAGTCATTTATGCACTGACTATAGAATAACGTTATAGAGATATTTTCTTGCATATAACTATCTGGAAGAATATATTTCGTTGGATAATAGCAAAATCACATAAACAAAACTCGAAAAAATGCGTGTATCGAAGTTTCCATGAAGTGCCAAACCTTCAGCGTTCAATCACTTGTGCACCACTGCACAAAATCGCATAATAGTGAATTTTTTTGCGTATAACGAATATTTAGAAGTACGTGATTTTTTTTTTGCCGAATATTAGCAAAATCATACTCGAAACTCGCATAAAAAGAAAATTGAATAGGCTTATATTGAAAATTCCATGAAATGGCAAAACATCCACGTTCAGTCACTTGTGCATCATTGCACAAAATCGCGTAATAGCGAATTTTTTTGCGTATAACGAGTTTCTAGAAGTAATTCTTTCGCCCAAAAATCGCATATACCAAAGTCGCATAAATCTAAGACTTTCTGTATTACTTTTTTTTTGTGACTGCGACAATCTTTTGTTTGTTGATATTGAAACGTCAAATACACTAAAATCTTCTATATAGGTTTAACTTCATGAGATACCGAATGAAAACTTCACCAAATTCTTGTATCGAATAAACGGGCTGAATGAAGAAGTTTTGGATGAAAGGACAATTTTTTTTTGTTACCGAAAGTAGACAAAGTTCTTGGAAGTACTGTATATTTTTTTTTCATCATATCTTTTGGAAATGTTATTTCCAAAAGAAAATGTTCCAGAATAAAAATGTATGAAAAGTTGCCAGCGATCTTTTAGCGGCATTTTGCCGATCGCTCGAGTTTACACAGCGACGTAATAAACCGAAATCAAATCAGAATTCGAAATCGGCAGCCATAGATAGCATTTCTATTTCTATCTCATCGCTGTATAAAATACCTTTCTCGTTTTTTTCTTCTTCTTCGTCTTCTACAGCAAGCATTCATCTATTGGCTTTTCAATTTTCAAGTTTCGGAACAAGCTTCCATTTTCTTTTCGCTGTTGGAACGAAAAAACGAGGTGATTTCTATTCTCTCTTCTTTCGATTTGCTATCTTTTGCCAGTGTTCTTCGACTTTTCTACTACCTACCTAGTACTGTGTGCAACCGGCACCCGCGTAAAGTTTCTTGAGTCACATGATGGGAAACAGATACCACAGTAATTGAGTTTCTTATTCGGAGTTCACTATCTGAAAAGTTTGAAGCTGCAAAGCCCATTTGACAGTGTAAGGAAAAATGCTTCTTGATCATTTGATTATGAGGTCTGCCAGATATCGTAATCTGAACTGATGAAAGAAACGGATAATAAGCCATTCTTGAAGCAGATGGCTTGTCTTTACTTATTTAGTGCCCGAGGTTGAAAATTTTCTTATTCCATGGTGACTATCTCTAGAATGATAACTAGAATATATCTATAAATATACATATATTTAATATCCATGTGAACTTACCTGAACTATTGTCACACTTCTGAAACACACCCTCCAATGAAACCTTAAGAAAAAAACGAATCTTGTGAAATGGACAGGAATTGGAACACAGTATATTATGTATTACTGGTCTTCACTGGTTTTGTTGTTTATTGTACTGTCTTGTAATATGTAGTTTTTATTGCTTTTTATTGTCTTTGTAATTAGTGATCCCTACGAATTATTTTATTAAAATAATAATATAATAAATTATGTATACAGTGTGTATATAAGTTAGTTCTATTTATTACCAAGAGTTATGTACCAAAACGCATAAATTGAAAATCGCATATACCGAAGTTACCACGAAGTAGCCAAATTTCTGCATTCGATTGGCCCACAAAATCACACAATGTCGAATTTCTTCGCATATAACTAACATTTGTGAAACTTTTTCTTGTCACATAGTATTGAAAACGTATGAGGAACTCGTATAAATTGAGTAATTCTTGTATGTATATTGTATATACTGTGTTGTGTATACAGTATATAAATCCAACATTATAGTATACATTTTCATATTACGGTATACTGTATACAAAACTTATGCACATATAGTGTGTAAGTTACGATTAAGATATAGTATCTGTATTTATTTGTATTTGTATTTAATGTTTGAACAATGACGTATCAATTGTGATACGAGTAAATTAATGTATATACAATATATGAATATATCAGATAAGTTTTATGTGAAAAATAAATATTGTATGCAGGTTTTTAATAAAAAAAATTTGTATTACGATAGTTAAACAGTTCAATTGTAAAGCTAGGATATTTGCTTTTAAAACAGGTATACATACACACCTGGTAATCATTCATAGTTTATTTATACAAAAGTAAGGTACTCGGGAGATCGTAATGTATTCTGAAAAAAGCTTTCAAGTGAAAGTAAATGTTGACAATCTTGTTTGCACACCACAAATGAAAGGTTACAAAGCAAGTTATGGCTGCCGTTTTCTTTGCTCACTTTTCCTCAGTTTCTTTTTCGTTATTTATTTTTTTGCCAACTCTTTTATATTTTTTTATTATTTAGAGTCAAAGGTGTTAGCTTTCCATTTCTAAGTTTCCTGTCTTCGATTGTCGGCTACTATTTTTCTTAGACTTTGCGATCGATCAACTGTATGTGACTTGCACCGAAAGGTGTTTGGCAGGATGTGGCTAAAGTTGTATGATTGGTGACATTTCTTAAAATCCAAGAAAAATACACACCTAGTAAAGAAAAGCTAATTTTTTCTTTCTTCAATAAAGAAAATGTGTTGAAATTATGGTAATAAGAAATAACATACCGCATAAGTAAAGACCTGAATTTAAATCCATTAGCTACCCACCCAACGTGCTAAAGGAGCATTTTCATTTACACGCTCCATTGCTGATGATGCGCATTTCTAATTATTTCTCATTAAAATAGAGGACCCCTTATAAATGTTGCGCTTATCTATCGCTATCACATTCATTACCATTATGACTGGCATTCAAGAGCATTATTGCTTTTGCAAATCGGAAGTTTTCGCTTTGCTCGCCAAACTCAATGAGATGTGCGTGCAACGCTATGACACTAGGTATCGATTATATGGGTGGTTTATGCGTGGACATTAAGAATGGGAAAAACTGGGGAGACTTTTGGGCCCTTTTGTATCTACAATATGTTGTTTCTCCCCAACTGTTATAGCCAAACAACGTTATCAGTTTAACTCTTTTCCCTGTTGAAATGCATGTTGGTGATGAACATGCCATCGCGATTTCCCACCAGATAACCGAGTCCAGTATTAACGCGTGGGTAGATTTCTGAACAAGAATTGAGTACACTTTCTTCTTGTATGTTACCATGTTACTAGGTGAATGGTTTTTCTTCACCAAAAATGGATATTTCACGCTTATGCGGTTTTTGGAGTTGCGAAACGTGTTGCAAAAACTCTTGGAACTTTCGATTGGAAAAGACTTTCTTCAATGTAGCAAATGTTGGTGATTCTATTTATCAAATTTGATAACTTGAAAATTTTACTAGTTGTTCGGTTTTTCTCTCCAAAATGGATATTTCATAATTTTGGAGTTGCGAAAGTGTTGCAAAAGTTCTCGGAACCATCCAAGAAATTACATGCTGGTGGATTTAAATGCACTTTTCTTTAAAATAATCACTCTGATTGCACAAAGATTGTAAAAGTATTTCTTCCACTCATCAGATTTGATGATTTTTTGCAACATTTTCTTTGGCTATATGACATGACGTGAGATATCTTCAGAAAATTGATCTACTTTCTAGTTGGATCTTAATGGTTTTGGATCATCCAGTCTCTGGAAGCTTCGCAAAAGCTAAAACCTGTGACCCGTTCCTCTAGTGTTGCCACTTGGTTATGGGTTTATTTTGCAGGCTAGATTAGAGAAAATAAACGGTATTAAATGTATTTGTTTTTTTTCCTAACCTAACCTGCAAAATAACCCATAACCAAGTACTAGCAAGTAGCAGCACTAGAGGAACTCTTCAAATTTTAGCTATAACGAGTCGTTATTAACGACAAATTCAAAGACTGGAGGGCCAAAAACCGACAAGGTCCAGTAGTTTCTTATTATTTGTTACTATGTTACTAGGTGAAAAGTTTTTTCTTTCTAAAATGGATATAATTACACTTATACGATGTTTGAAGTTTTGAACGTATTGCAAAAGTTCTTGGAACTTTGATTGAAATTCGAAGACTTACTGCATGAAAATTAACATTGTAGCAAATGTTGAATTGAAATGAGTTTTTCTTTCAAGTAATCACTCGGATTGGACAAAAGATAAAAAAAAAATTCTTTTCACTCATCAGATTTGATGACTTTTTTTATATATATATATTTTCTTTGGGTGTATGACTTGAGAAATGAGATAAATATCTAGCAACCGGTTTTTTAAAGTGGTTTCATTTTGGTGACCCCGATGGCGCTGACCGCTTCGCGCCAAAGGTGTCATATCACCTATACACATTAAAATTGATAGACTACCAAAAAAAATTGTACAAAACAGCATTTTTCAAATGCTTATTTTTTTTTCATCTAATTTACACCAGCAATTGATACATTAGTGAGTTGCATGAAAACTGCTGACTAAAAATATAGTTTGCTGACCTTAGTAAAAAATAAAGCACACCTTGTACATGTAATAATTTCAGGAAGTGAAGTGAACTTCAAAAAAAATTTTTTCTTGTTGATGATAAAATTTTTATGAATAATTTATGGCCATGTTGAAATTTTCATGACCGTTAATAGAAATTTGATCTTGAACCACAACGTTATTAATTAATTAAGTTTTATTTTTATATTAATTATTTTTTAGTATTTTTTAGCTTGTAAACTCATTATTTTCAGTTTAAAAACTTATTGTCATGAGTTTAATTGCAATTTCATTCACATACGGTAACAGTACTCTAAAAATGTTCATTTCTTCAAATGAGGTGGATCAGCAAAATGTTATATTTGCTACATAGGCCTACTTCATTTTATAATCATACCGTTAAAAAAACGAATATAACAAAACAATTTTTAAATTTTATTACTTAAAATGTTTGTTGCATACATTTTTTGTCATAAAATTAATAATAAGCATGTTATTGTCAAATTTTCCTTTTTGTTAGTTTTTTTGGGGTGATGCCCGAACAAGCCGACAGACATAATTTTATTTTTATTGATACAAAATTTTTTTTAGTTCTTATGCATTAAAGGTAGGTTATATGTAGGTGTATAATCATCATAGGTTATAGGTTGTATCGTTTAAAATTTAATGCACATTTTTTGTGAGCCCTTGTTTTTATTATACTCTTTATATCAACTTCAGTAAGTGAATTATGAGTGAGTTGTGAGTTCTACGTACAAATACAAGACGACTCGATAGATTTTCACGAATGAGGTATCTATGGATTCGTCTTAGTCTGTCGAGTGATACTGGCTATATGACATCAATGCAAAACCAATATGGCGGACACTACGTGCTATATATGCATTATTCTTTTAGACCCTCCTACGGGCTAAATGGATTTTGATGAATGAGGTGTCCATGGACCGGTCTTAGTCTCACGAGTATCACTGCCTATATGCTGTTAATTAAAAACCTATATGGCAGACGCTATATGCCAGTATATGAAGAGTATGCTTAAAAAGCTTTTTTAATGTACTTGTTTGTATGATGCCCGAAACAAACCGATACAGTTTTATTTTGTGTGGCTCTTGCACATCGGTGTCTATTGCATACAAATTTTATGATAATTGTTGAGCCTCTTTTGCGTGATGTCCGAACGAGCGCACAAACAAACAGACAGAATTAGAATTTTATTGTTATAGTTTTTGTAGCTCTTACCCATTGTTAAATATCGCCATACAATTTTCGTGTTAATTGGTTGAGACTATTTTTTTCGTGATGTGGTACAAACATACAGTGATTTTTTTTTGTTGTAGTGGGTTTTTTTGTGTGTAGATTTATCATATTCCACATTCCTTTTTTTTAAAAAAAAATGATAAATTGCACGAGAATATTTTTGATCAAATTTCATGTCAAGTAGAAAGAAAGTAGGTACCTTATAACTGAAGGAAATAAGAAACACTGAAGTTGGTTAGTTTCAAACGAAGAAAACATCTCGTTAACTTTGAGGGAGATGTCTGAAGATGTCTGCTGGACATAAGTCACAGTCGATGAAAGGCGATGCATCGTTACATAGTTAACTTTAAACGAACAGGAGGAGCTAGACAACTGCCAAAAACTCTCTGGGTGTTCTTATTAGCCGAGATCCACACGCTGATAGAAAACGACAAACATCTGCAACACTCATGTTATTTTTCCTCTTAAGTGTAGCTTCCCTTTTTTTTTGGTCCCCATCTTCTTTTTTTGTTGTCTCTTGAGTGTTCTTTAGTTCCATTTGACTTCTCAAGACGTCTGTTACGCTCTCATTGTAGACCCTATGACTTAATTTATGACTCTTATGTTGTCAACTTTTAAAATAGCCAAAAAGTTGAATATTATGCTCGACTGATTTGAACTAATGGGGTAATTAATTTCCCGACTCTTTTCGCAAACATCTTGCTTTAATTACCATCCCTTTAGATTTATTTAATGAATCATAATTCACTATAAAATGTTCGTTCGACAATTTGAAGAATCTGTAAATGCCATCGGTATAAAAGTATACATAAAGATAACTTACAACACAAGGAAGGTTGTAAGGGTTATTTTTATAAATTGGAGCACGATTTTTATTTATGTTGCAAGAAGTTCTCTTTGTCTTCTTCAAGTTGTGTGTTATATTTTTTTTTTCAATGTTTTTGTCAGGTTTGGTTATCTGCAATCCTTTATAGATTACAATAGTGGTTTTGAAAAGTGGCATCAGTTGTTGTAAATGTTATCACTAGTAATATCAGGTCATATGTCATAAAATGGGTCAGGATGACTAACGCTTTTGCTTATGAACACGAATATAATGTTTGCACAACCCGACGAGGTCAATCATCTTACATGCACACTTTTTCCGAAGAACAAAATTTTTATTAAATGTCCTAAATTCCAATCCACTTTTTCGACTCCGAAGATACTTATCTGTTTTTCGAGAGAGAAAGAGAAAAACAAAATCAATTAATTTTTTTTTTCGCACGAATATAAGTAAACATAATTTTCAGTAACCGTGTTTATTCGCCTGTCGACCAAATGATATTTGAAAAAATTAAAATAAAAGTTTGTTGATTTGTGTGTGTTCTCGGTCAGTGACCCGAGAAACGAAACATTTTAGCTGTCTCGTTATTATTATTATTGTTTTTCTAATAATAATCTTGAATTGTACTGTTTTCTGTGCGAAAACACTATAAATGAATAATGTTCGTGTAAATAGCGTCCATTAACTGTCAAGTTAGGGCTATGAATAATTTCGCAGTATGGCTGTTGGTTAGCTGGTGACACACCACATGACCTGCAAATATGCTGCTGGAATTTCCAAATATGTGTGTGTTGTAGTAAAAGGTGAACAGGAAGCAGTCTCTCACCTGGTCGAAAGAATAGAGGGAAAACTCATTAGAAGCTTGCTAAACTCGAATTTCCAGCTCCATCGCAATCGATAATGCAGTAACGCTACTGCTGCGTTAACCCTTTTGCTCTGTCGACTTTTCCTACAGCCCTTTAATTACGAATCTATTTTTCTTCCAAATGGGTTAATAAATTAATTCATTGCCTTGCCTACCTGTGTGTGTGTGTGTGTCTTTGAAAGAAGGAGGAGGAGATATGAGACTTCTTGTGAAAGGTGACCCAATTTGGGTCCGTGAATTAGTTGCAATTATACAGTGAGAATGAAAGGCAGCATTCATTAGATCGAGGTCGTCGGACGATGGAATCTTGTTTCTAATCAATGCAGTTTTATCACCTACACTGGTGTCCGAAATGGTCTGAATTAGAGCAAAAAAATTTTTTTAATGCGTGTTTTTTTTTTTCTTGTCAAAGGACTGTGTTAACTATGCGAATTGTTCTTGTTCACCTTAAATGGTAATTTTTAAGATTTCTTTTTTCTTCAGGCAATATTTTTGTTGTTTGTTGACATAATCGTTCTACAAGAGTAAAGTTAGAGGCTGCTGTGTTTTTTCGAAATTTGTGAATATTTTGGATGTGGCTAAACTGGGTGTACGTTTTATGGGCTAAGAATTCTTTTTATTGATTAAGAACAAAAGTGTGACAATGGAATCTTGTTTCCAGTCAATACAGTTTGTATCACATATACTGGTGTCCGAAGTGGTCTAAATTAGAACAAAGACATTTTAAAACTACATTATAAGTTTTCTAAGAAGTTATGTTGACTATGTGAATTGTTCTTGTTTATCTTAAATAGGTGGTAATCTTTAATAATTAGTTTTTTTTAGCAATGTTTTTGTTGTTTGTTGGCATAATCATTCTATCAGACTAATGTTACACTTTTTTTTCGAGGTTACTGCGTTTTTGCAAAATTTGTAAATTTTGACATATTTGCTTATTAGTCTGGTCTGGGGGTAAATTTACTTTCTAAGAACATTTTCCATTGATTAAAGAAAGAAAGTCTGAGGTTTAAAGGCGAGCTTTATGATTTCTTTTTTCGTATTTTATTAAAAACTGATGTTTTCATCTGATGGTTAATTATAATAGTGGGATTGAGCAGAAAACTCCAGTACAATAATGTAAACCACAGTGAAAACTTAAGTAGACAGTAATAATTGGCTGTGAATTTCTTTCGACATTGTATTTCAATCAAAATTTACTTTTAAATCCGAACTTTGGTAACGTTTATTAGAGAACTCAATTTCCATTATAATACGTACAATGTCTGCAGGTACTCAAAACTAAAGTAAAAAGAATATAGGATTTGATTTCATAAAATGCAGCATTGCTTATTTGCAATTTAGATTAAGTTAAGAATGCGAAAAATCACATGTGTATAGTAAGTCCAAGTTCTTGGAAGTTTTTATAGAAGTTCTTGTAGTAGTTGTTCTAATGGAAGTTCTTATGAGAGTTCCTACGGAGATTTTCTATGGAAATTCCTTTGGAAGCTTTGTTGAAAGTTACTATGGATGGACGTACTTATGGAAGTTTCCTTTATGGAAGTTCGTGTAGAAATTCTTATAGCCTACTGGTAGAAATTTCAATAGAAGTTCATTGAAAGAATTCTTAGGTGAGATGTTGGACTGGCGTGACAACTCATACTAAAACTAGTACATTTGAAACTCTATAAACTTTCACTTTGACCTAAATCTGAAACATGCACTTTCTTTATAAAGTTTACCGATTTGTCAACTGGTAGGAAGTATCAACCATGTGAGTTTTTCTTCTTTCAAAACGATTTTCCACTAGATGGAACTTTCTCCAGTAGCACATTTATCAAAACAAAGGAACTTTCCATACATAGTATTCAACTGGATTTTGATCGACTAATGAGACGATTCAAGACATTAATTCGCGACATCCAACCTTTGTGAATAATCAGGTAGTGGATTTGCCGAAGATACTTGTTTGGCGGATTTCGAATGGCGTTCGGTTTTCAAAGAAAAAGAAGCATTGTTTTGCTTCCTGTGACAAAAACAGTGGTCGTGTTGCATAATGAAACGAATGGGGCATTTTAACCCGTGGCAAGTCGTTTGGAAGTGCTTGTTCCCTCATCTAGTTAGCTACAATGAGCAATTATCTTTATTTATTGGCGATGGATTGCCTAGCATTTGTAGGAAACGCGTCGCACAAGCTTAAAAGACGGTGCCTAATTAGATTGCTATTGTTCCCCGACTGAAGACAACGCATCCATATTCTGTCCTAAAGTTTGTTTGCCATTTTCTGTCAGAGTGATTGGAGTCGAGTTATCCATTTAGAACCGTTCTCCCCAGCTGATTTTTTTTTCTTCGTTTGTTCTGTTCTCGTTTTCGTGAACTAAGTGAAAATTAAAGCGCGATTCATTCCGAAAACCACATGGTCTGAATGAAGGTGGTTTGTCTTTTATCGGCTTAACGTCTTGAAAGATCCCGTTTGGTTTATTTGTGCAAAAGTTTCAACGTGGATTTAGACTTTTCTAAATATAAGCCATCGTAAAAAGAGGTTGAGGAACTTTTTTTTTTTCAATTGTTAGTAGTTCAAAATGCATGCTGTGAGTGAACTGTGGAAGTTGTTTATTATTGAAGACGATTAATGCGAAGTTTTTATTAAATAGGATTGTTTGGGTTCTGGGTTGACTTGTATGGATTTTGTAAATGTTTTAGTCGGAAAATTTGTTATTTGCGTATATAAGACAAATGCCAAAAAAAAAAAAAACAACATAGAATAACTAGATGGAATTTTCGTAAAGTTTGCTGTTATGCGATGTTATCGTATGAATAGATTTATACTGGGTTATATTCTGCGCAAATGTCGTGTCTCATGAAAAATCGAAATTCCATAAAATGGCAAAACTTCGCGTTGTTATTTGCGCACCATCACTTCAAATCGAATAATAGTGAAAATTTATCATATAACTAGCACTTGGAAGAATTTCTCTCGAGTATTAGTAAATTCACATACAGGAAGTGTTCAAGTTATTCGAGGCTCTCTTTTTATGGAAAATTGACAAGTAAAATAATTGGAAAATATCGAAATTTCCTATAAAATGGTAATGTTTCGTTACTTAGGGATGTTTGTTTGGTACTTTCCGGTTATAGCGGGGCTCAGTATTTTGTTGCTATTTGCTTGTACTTAGTTATGGGTTTATTTTGCAGGTTAAGTTAGGAAAAACAAAAAAAAAGTATTAAATGTATGATTTTGTTTTGTTTTCCAAACCTAACTTGCAAAATAAACCCATAACTAAGTACAAGCAAATACTGGGCCCCGCTATAACCGGAAAGTACCGTTTGTTTTTAAATGCTCTAAATTTTTATTCTGATTGATAAACGATATAATACTTTCGTTTATTTTGTCATAAATAAACCCATTTGACATTTTCATTTGACCCATTTCTGTTCGAGAAACAACACAGAAAAATACACAAATAAACAAAAATACTACAGTATCATAATCGCATAATAAGCGAAACTTCGAGCATCTAGGAAGAATTTTCGCATCGCAGCGTAGCGGAATCGCATCTAAAGAATTCGAAAATCGAAAAACTGCAATGTTACGTTTCTTTTTATTTTCTAAAATAAAAATCACTACTGGAGCTATATAGATATTTCAAAAATTTATTGTCATTCATAATAGAAACTTCTGACATTGACAACCCGTCGTTTTTTCTGAGTATTTGGTTTAGAAGTTTCTCTCGTATTTGGACAACTTGTTTTTCCTTTTAAACACCACTCACTCATATTGGTCTTCAATAATTTGGAAAGATGCTTTTTGGAAGAGCTTTTGTGTCAAAAAGTAATCAAGTCAACAACCCAACTTGGCGTCCATACAGTAAAGTAGTGCTGTTGGTGTACTAAAACCCATCACTTTTGTAGATAGATATATATATATATTTTTTTGCTGTAACATCACCTGACAAGTCTTCCACTATTGATTGAATTTGCACCCGAACATGTGAAGCAATTCTATTATATACCACACAATGTTTGTTGTTATTTCTGTGTCAACTTGCACCAAACCATACAATCCGATTGTCGTTAAATATTTTACCATTGATCACAATAGATTGTTGTTCTTACTAAGAATAACACCACAATCATATTTTTTCCCCCACTGTTTTTTTTATTGATACACTTGAATATCTTTAATCCGGCTATTGCATGCTTCACTGTTAAGGGTGAAAACGAAATGTCGTTAAATTTCCTGTCATACAAAAGTCGGTGCTATGTGATTACATTACATGTTCTCTTGCTATAAAATACAATAATGTGCGCCATTTCCCATATTTTGATTGGAAGTTCAATTTTTTTTGTGTGTGTGCGATACTTCTCACGCTTTGCCACATCCAAATGACACTGTGCGAATGAATCGATGGTGAAACTACTCTTAGTATGAACAAATATGTATGTACATACACTGTGTAAAGTATATAAGTAATATTTTTTTGGAGAAGAAACCAGTGATCCATTTGTTTAGCTGTTTCCATTGCCATTTACTTGGTTTTTATTACCAAGTTGTTTCCAGTTGGTGTTTTTTCTTCCGAATCGAATTAGAAAGTGGTTTACAATTTTGTTTAGTACATATATATATATTTTGGTTTTGCTAGGCATTCTTTAGCAAATTACATGTTTACACCTTTAACTAACACTTTTTTTTTATTCACACACGAAACAGCTCTTGCAAGATCAGGGCTACGGTTCATTTATTAATGCCAGCCACGTTATTTCGTGAAAATAAAATCGTAAATGGAAGATAAAAAAAAAATGGAGATTTTTTTTGCACAAATTATAACGTGAACTTGAACGTTAAAAAATTTTTCTTAATGTATACTAAACAAAAAATTAAGCGTAGTGTATATACTAAGTGTATACTACATAAGTTACATAAGTGAACAATACAGTACCCTATATTATATTGTAGTAATTATTACAAGAAATCCTTGACTTATCAAAGTTTAGTGAATATAATTTCGCTGCTATTCGAGTTTTATGCGACAAATTTCACTATTATGCGATTGTATGCATTGGTGCACACGTGTTTCCATGGCGTGAAATTTCGATTTATGCGATTTTCGATCTATACCGGTAGTAATTTTTTGCAGAACGTAACCCTTGCTTAATAAATTTATACTTGTGTGAAAACTTAATATAGAATTCGCATAAATCGGAATTTCTATGAAATTGCAACACTTCTGCAGTCAAGTGCATTTATCGCAGAAAATCTCATAATAAAGAAATTTCTTCGTTTACTGTATATCGAACATATTGAGCATTTTATCGAGAAAATGTCATATTTAAGGTACTCGCATAAATTGAAAACTTTCGTGTATAATAGATAATTCTAATACTAGGCCCACTGCAGCATGCGATTCAGAATGATTTTGATACAAACGACAAAAGTTTTGGATGGTTACTTTGTGGTGTGTGCTACTAGGTATTGAATTGTGTATGCATGTCTAAAATTTACATATTTGAAAAGTTAGCAGCTGATTTTACTTTTTACTGTAGTTTACCGTATGTCAAGAGTGTTTATCAGTTGACGATATGTTTGTGCCTTTCATCTGGCACCCAATTCGTACATTTTCGCACTTGGAAATCTGACATGACAAGGAAATCGACAAAGCCAATAATTGAAATGGTTCGATGCTCGTTGTCGTCTGCGAACTATCAACGACAATTCAAAAAGCTATGAATTGATTTTTCGATTTTTCTTGTCAACCAATGGAAATTTCCGAATTCCTGGAAAAGATGTTATTATTTAACAAGATTTCTACAAATTATTAATAACAGTTTATTATACGGATGATGATGTTTAAATTTGACGTAATTGACAATTTCGGTTAGTATGAGATTGTTGCCAAGCTCGAAGTTTGTAAATGTTTCAAAAATGGTTTAGTTGGACAGGTTTGACGGATCATAATAATTTAATGTGTGATTAAGAAGGTTACAAAATGTAGTTACAAATTTTATAGTGAAATTGTGAAAAATGTTCATTAAATTTTGGTCATTTTCTGGACGTTTCTCGTTACGGTACTTAAAATTTAGACATTTCCAAAATTTCCTGACATAATCATCGGGACAGGTTCAAAAACACAATTATTTCATTATGCAATTGAAGATAGGCAAATTTATGATTACATACACCTAGTTCTTTAATTGGTCAAACATCTTGTAATTTGGACTTTCTTGTTAGATTCTGGAAGTTTTTCGTTGCGCAAAATCTGGACATTTCCAAAATTCACTGAAATTGGACAGGTATAAACTACAAAAATATTGTATCGTGTAGTTAAGGACATTAAAATCATAAATTAAATTAGTTTTTAATTTGTGAAAAGTCTTAAAAGTCGGACATTCTTGAAGCATCTGGAAATGTTTTTCTGCAAGATGCGGTTTCCATTGGAAAAATGATGGAAATTGTTTTAGATAATAGTCTAGCTATCAAAAACTAGTTGTTGGCAACATTAAAATAGATGGTTAATCCACTAAGATAATGGAAGTGTTAAAAGAGTTGGACTGTTATACCTGGCACTTGTATTGTTCTTAGTTACCATCATCGAGATGATCACTATTTATTTTTTTGCACCTTTCGCGCGTCTTCGCCATTTACTTTTTCTTTTCTTTTAGCTCTCCCGCAGCTATCAGCTGCTAAATGAGACTGCCAACGTGTCACGATTTCTGTAGTTAAGGGGTAAAAGGGCCACAGGCATTGGGAAATGGGCGTAGCCACAACGTCCCTCTCTGGTTCCTCCCCAACTTTTCTTCTTCTTCTGCTTCTACTCTTCTTGTAGATCTGCAGCAAAGCCGTCTTCGAAATCATTTCGCAGCGAAAATTTTTCGCCTCATCAACTTTGGTTGGTGATTATCTTGTTTTCCTGCAGCCTTAGTTGGTAATGACAGGATCCTGCCATTCACTAGAGAATATTTGGCGAGAAGCCAGAGGGAACCAAAGGAGCCAAGAGGAACCTGAAGGGCCCCTCTGCTTCTTCCCCCTACTGCCATGATGGAAGTTTTTTCCTTTTTTTTCACTCACTACTTTTCACAGTTTTCTTTTCTATCGTTTTTGCTCATTTTTCCATTTCTTGCTTTCATTTTTTTTTTCACTTTTTCGTCTTCTTACTGTTTTCCTGCGCGCCTTCACCCCCGTCGCCTTTGAATGTTTCCAATACTGTTCCAAATGTTAAAACTCAATTAACTCTAAACTAATTGAAGGCGAACGAACCGAGTGGGAGATAGGCCAGCGTTTGCTGTCAGGGAACTTGCGGCATTCACCCAATTACGTGTCTACTAAAAGAGATTGCGGGACTTTTTTTTCTTGGTACCAACCTAGAAAGTTCTCTCATGGGTAAAGAAACAGCCAACTGCTAGAAATGCTTTGAACAACTTATAAAAGGATTAATCGCTGAACGCCTTCACAAAATCAACCCATAGTCAGCTTTTTAAAGAAAAAAGTGAATGACGACAAGTTTCAGGAAATTTAGCAAAGAAAAAAAAATTCTAAAACTAGGGTTTTGTTACTTACAGGAGTTAATTTTCACTGTACAAGATGGCCGAGTTAAGTTTCACTTCTGTAGTCTCAATGATATCTTTTAAGTAGAAGCTTTGATACCATGTAGAACATTGGCTTTGGGACATTCCTGTTATCGATTACGAGTCCTTAGAAACAAAATCAATGAAACCTTTTGTACATCCATTGGTTTATACAGTACAAGAATCACCAAAGACTATGGGCTTATTTAGGACTGTACAAAGATTGTATAATGACTTGGGATTTGTTACCGCATCGAGTTCTTAAAATGAAAAATCCACAAAAATATTTCAATGTAATATATTAGTTGTTGTCATGGCATAAATGTTTCTCTTCTACCCACATTACATTTCCTGGGATTACAAATAAGCCTGTTAACATTCATTAAGTTTTTATCAAGAATGACTTTGCATAAGCGGAATATTCGGTATTCAATTTGTCCATGTTCCTGTGTTTAGACAGCTTGTTAACCAATTGATAAATGAGACCGAATGAAATATCGGTGATCGTAAAGACAATTGATCCACTAAATGCCAGTGATCCCGTAACGAGAATGGATGGACTTTTTGTTCACCAATAACACCGGTAAGTCTTTCCGGAAAGGAATAGGTATTTACTATCAAGTTGAGAAAGAAAGAAAGAAAGAAGAAGAGCATTGCCTTCGATCATCGACCGAAAGAACTCTTTAAGAGTTGGAATGGTTCTCGGATAATAACAGTGTCCCATCTTCTTCTGATGGCAGTTGAGGGTAAGCCAGAGTGAAACCTGCAACGGAAGCAGTCGATTAACACCAAAGAGGCAGCGGAACTTTCTCTCTTTTGATGGCACAAGGAGATGGCCACAGAATGAACGAACGAAGCAGACGAATGAAGGGAATCAACGTCACTGACCTAGAATCTCTCGTTGGTAATGGTGGAAAAGAGTCCGTTGAACTTGCTTTACTTCTACCACTGGTCATTACTCAGTACTAACGTGAATCAAAAATGAAAGTAGTACTTAAAGAGACCTTGAGCTGAATACTTCTACAAATTATCAAGTTGGGAAGTTGGTGTTTTTTTTGTGTCTTGGTAGTTTTTCCTTATTATAGTGGCATAACACCAAGATTCGGTCTTATAAAGTTCTTCTTCAAGGTTCAGCGGCTCTTGAAATTCATTTGATAGTTATGTCTAGGGATCATAGTTTTTAAAGGACATTTCCTGAGTTTGGTGGAATAGGTTATTTATTACACGTCAAGTCTTTGAATGTTTACTAGATATCAAAACATATTCACCGTACCGGTGGAATCCGCTTAAGAAGATTCCGTGTAAGATGATCCTGCTTTAGATATTCTCCCGCGTAAAACGTTAAATATTCAATGGTTCCTATTTTTTTTTCTGGCTTCAAGAAATTTCTTGTATTTGAATTCTTCTTGTTTAAAATTTATTTTCTGCTCGCTTAAGGCGATTCTGGTTTAAGATGATGAGTATGCTTAAAATGATTTTCTCACTTGAAAAGTAAATATTCGTTAAGTTCGTAAAGATGACGATTGTAGTTTTAAAAAAATTTTAAATTATAAAATGTATTGAAAACTTTTTAAAATCTGCACATTATGCATTACCATTTAAGATATTTCTCACTTAAAGAAATCAAAATTCTTTGGTTCCATATGGATATAATGGAATTTGAATGCTTGACTTTTTTTCCGCTTAAAAAGTAAATATTCTTTGGATTTTTCACAGCTTAAGGCGATTTTTAAAATCTCGCTTAAAATGGTTTACCCGCTTAAAACGTCAAAAATAGTTTGGTGTTCATAAGATACTAACATTTAATTTGTTCGTATTTCCCGTTTAAGAAATTGATTGTTTTTAGAGATAATGGAATTTGAAGTTTGATTTAAGATTTTCTGCCGATTAAAAAGTAAATATTTATTTGGTCCCATACGTTTTCAAAGCCTACCCGCTTCAGACGATTTTTATAAAATGTCGCTTATGATGGTATTCCCGCTTAAAACGTTGGTTCCCATGAAGATATTGACGTTTAAATTCGTATTCAACATGGTTTTTGCTTTTTTTTAAGACACTCTTCCACTGTATACAGTACTAAAAACCCGTTACATCGGCATTCGCTTATCTGCAAGCATTTGTACATTTTTCTCGTTAGTACGGTCAAGAATGTATTATTTTTTCTCTCATCTGTTTGGATAGTCACCTGAAAACAAGTCGACATAAAACTAACAAGTCTAATTAGACACAATTTTTTCGTCCACGACCAAAGGATTATTCTTCAATTTCATGAGTAATTACTAGCATGGCGGTGGCAACTATTTTGTATTCCGTGAATGAGGCTACCGCTTGCCCTCATTATTATCTATTTTTTTCTGGTATCCCCCCTTTTTTTTATGTTATAAATATTTTCACTTCCAATGTCTTTTCACATAATCATCACAAGCGTACATTTTTCACCAATCCACAGGTGAGAAGAGTGTGTTGGATGTTTTTTTCTTCTTGGCAATGATAAATGGCATTGCTTTATTTGTCTTGGCAAGCGGTCTGTTCCTCATTAAGGAGCAGGTAGCGAACCATTGCGACAGCCAAAACAAGGAGACAACAACAACAACAACCACATTGGTTGATTCTTCTCCATTCTATTCTCTTTTTCTTATTCTTCTTTTTCATCTTTTCAAAGTTGGCTTTTTTTGTATGTATATATATATATATTCTTTTTATTTATTCAGTAAGTTCTTTTGCTTTTCTAATGTTGCGTGTGGCCAGAAATGACACGTAAATGACGTCTTCAAGATTTTTTACTTTTTCATCAGTTGTTGTGCTTCAACGTTCTTGTAATACCGGATTAAACTTTTTCTTCGGGACTTTGGCTAATAGTAATGTTCTATTGCTGAAACGTTCCTTTTAGATTCTCGATCGATTATCATTAAATTTTCAGTATTTCACTTTTTTTTTTCCTTTTTGGAGAGAGCAAGAGACAAATATCTTGTCAGATGTTTTCTTGATGCTTTGGAAACTTCAAAATGGAAGATCTATTTGGAACAAGAAAAAAAACTAGTTGTTGGAAGTTTGGTGATCTTTTGTGGCTATGGTATTGGGTTCTGAACTTCGTACAGAAAGTTCTCGGTTAATGCGATTTCACTAATATAAGATAAATAGAAAGAGATTTTCTATGAAAATTTTTCTCTATTATGCGATTTGTGCACTAATGGCCTAACATGAATGTTTTGCCATTTCATGGAAATTTCAATATACAGTATGATTTTCGATTTAATGGAGGTTTTTGCAAAACGTATTGTGCATAAACTTAGGACTTCTAAGTTTTTGGAAGCTGGGCAAACCATGAGGTGATAGTGGTCTTAAGTATGGATGATCTCAATTTTAGAAATGCTCATCTGGATTTGGACACTTTCCTAAAATTTATCTTAAAAGATGTAACATTTGAATGTTGATTTCATAATTGAAGAATTTGAAACTCCAAAATATGTCTTTTTAAGGAACATTTATGATTTAGACTTTAAAGAAAGTACTGCGATGTACATATTCATACTTTGAAAACAAAATTGCAGTCATGGCTTGGATAAGTTTTATATGAATGTCCAGCAACACTACAACCGATGAACGTTGTACAGAATCTTACAATGTTGCTAACTTTTCCTGAAAAACATTATCATGTTGAGTGAACCTGGACTTAGATTTATGTTAGGTTACACTATGGTTTGCATCTAGAAGAAGTTAAGCATGCAAGATTACACGTGTGAAGTACTTCAATCTGTGAACCGTACCGAATGTTTGACGAAATTGAAAGTCACACGCTACATTTGTTTACATTACTTGAAACGTAACTGTCCCATAGGTTGACAGGAACCACACTAGGAAATGAAACGATCACAGCTGCTGAAAAAGAAAAATATCCCTGCAAAAATAAAAATGGTAACCAATTGGATGATGGCAAATTGGCTCCCAGTTTTAGACATCATCCACTTCCAAGAGCTACTTGGTCGTTTGTCAGTTTGAATGTCATTCATGTAGTTATTTTTAGACATTTGCCTTATGACAAATGTTCTTTGTGATACAATTTCCTGTTTTTTTTTTCTTTCCATATTATTGGAATTAAGTTCATAGTTACGCTTTGTGATAATGCTGTATCGTTTGGAAAAACAAAAAGGTTAATGGAATGTCCAAAACAGAACGTACACCAATCTTTAATCTGAACGAAAGTGATTTATTGCATACTAACTCTTGAAGAATAGGAAAAAATGGATGAAACATTTTGGTGCTAAACCTTGTTTTTTAGTTTTCAGTAGTGCTATTAAAGTTGTTTTTATTTATGTTGGGGGTTATATTTTTTTGTTGGTAGTAGAAATACTGAGGAGATTTGTGCTGGTTCAGAATGAAGTTTCAGTTTTGTAGCAAAAATTGTTCTATTAACCTAAGTGCATCGTATGTCAAAAGTTAAGAAGTTCTTCTTCAGTTTGGGAGAAAATGCCATGGCGGGAGTAATGCATGACACTTTTTCTGGGTCGTCATTAAAAAGCTATAATCACAGCGGTAAGCTAAACAGGGAAAGCAGAGATGATGTTTCGGATGGAACTTGCACGGAATGAAGATTTGAAAATTCCAGTTTTCAGCCTTGGCTTTTGTTGGTCGAGCAATTACATACCACTTATTATGGCAGAAACTATCTAAGTGGCCAAGCAATGTCAGCCATTGTGTGAGTTGTGGCACCCGCAGCATCTCATTAGTGGGAACCTTGCAGCCCCCAACTTGGTTCATGAAAATTCACTTAAATTTTCAACCGCTCCGCCAGTTGGTGAAGGTGAATATTAAACGTTTTCGACGACACCTAAAAATTCACCTTTGCATAACCGCTGAAGTGAATCGAGCTAAATCTTTCATCACGTTATTAAATTTTAAAGTTGTGGTTGTTGTATTTTGTTTTTGCAGGTTTTTTTTTTTTATGTTTGGCTATAATTGAAGAGCTCATTTCCAAAACGTCCATAAAATAAATTTTTCAGGAAACGGTTTTTTTTATTCATTTCACCATAGACTTTGCATATAGACATGGTTTTTGAGAGTGCTTTTCAGTAAGAAATAATAAGTTTTGAGTCTTGAAAATAACATATTTGGGATCAGCGATGCACAGATCGTTTCCAGAGCCTCTTAACTAAAAAATTATCAAAAGTGGAGATACGACGTTTTGGAAATGAGCTTTTCAATTTTGTTGTATATCTTCTCTTTAGCCTTTAATTTCATTGCATGTCTTGTCTTCCATTTAGAATCTAAATCATGTTAATCACAATCGCTACTATTCTTATTTGTTCCAAATGTCGGATTTTTTTTTTTTTACTGATATTTAAGTAATCGGTTCATTTTTATTTTTAAACAAGAGCAAAAAAAAAAGCACTTTGAAAAATTGAATACATCTGTTTGATGCGAGTAAAATTTTTATTTTTTATTTTTTGTAATGTAACCAGTGAGAACACGTTGTAGTGAACTCGGTCTTCTTTTAAGAAATGGCACAAGAAAATCTGTTCTCATTTATCTTTCACTTCACTTGAGGGGGGAAAATAAAGTTAGTTGAGCCTTGCAAGTCGTACTTGGGTGACAGTGCTACTCAGGTTTGCTTAGGCAGGCGACAACGATAGATGAGGAGCCGGACAGGTGGAAAAATAGATGTGGTTTGTAGAAGAAAAATCTAAAAAGAGACCATTTGGGAAACGTAGAAGAAAAAAAAAGGCAAAAAAAAATAAATAAAATAAAACCGTATTGTAAGACAGTATGCCGACAAGAGTTCAAAGTGGTTCGGGCATGACCTTATCACAGAGAAAAATCAATGTGAGACTCGCGACAACTGTCTCAACATTAGAGCACTAGGGTTTAGCACTAAGTGATGGGATACAAAAAAACAACACGTTAAGATTTATACGACGATGTGTTCTTTAAGTTGTTTTGTTTTTCGTGTTTAGACGTTTTAAACTGCACTTTTATCGGAATGGTGTAATTAACGTGCAACCTAATCTAGGGGGTTTTAAAGTTTGATAAATCGAATGTGGGTTGGGAATAATAATAATTGCAAATTTCGCTTGCAGCTACAGCCAGTAAGATATAAGCTAATTTCCCATCTTTTACCTTAACATTTTCATTAGGGGTTATCTTTTTTTGGGGTTTTGCGAAACATAGCAATTTGCGTTCTCAAATCTCTCCAATTACTATTCTGAGCTGATAATTTACGAGCCATCAGATTGGTATCTGTTAAACTCTGAAAACAACAACAAAAAATATATACCACCAAAGTCTTAACCCTCGTCTAACTAATGATTTCTCTTCAACCCGTGGCCCCTACGGTTGCAGTAATGGCTTTCTAATAGTTTTCCTAAGCTTTTCTTACACCTATACTTTTCTCTGAAAGAAGAAGAAGAAAAAAGGGTAATGGTTGGGTGTAGGTAAATAAGGCAAAAGTGAGGCAAACAACAGCAGATGCAAAGAGCTGCAGCAACGTATATATAAAATGAAAAAAAAAGATACTGTAGTTCGGACGTTGGTTGTTGGTGCTGTTGCTGAAGAAAAGTTGAATGAAGTGCGATAAAGTGCAACGAATGGAGGCGATAACATCTTCCATTTGGGACCGTAATGGTTTAAAATGTGCTATAGGCTTGCCATAACCGTTCAAAGCTCTTGGTAGACTTTCCGTCGTAGAGCGTTGTTTATATCGGACTGTTCAGAACGTTCTGGATGATGATGATGATGGTGAAGAAAAGACCCGCTTAGAATGAAGCCCTCGTTGCCACGGCAAAGAATGGAAGGGAAGACTGATAAGAAGTTTGTTTAGGGAAGAACATTTTGGGAAACCAAGGATACTGGAGGAAGTCAGAAAGGGTTTAAAATGCTAATGGAAAAAAAACAGTAGACTTGATACTGTTTTTGGTGAGTTTTTTTTAGTAGGATTTTTATTATGGTTATTCGTTACGCGTTTGAAGGTACATTTGATTATGTTTTATAGTGAGAGAGAAGGGCCTGGTGTGAAAAAGTGTTACGTAAATTTTTTAGACACAAGAGAGGAAGTTTAGACACAAATGCTAAACTAAAGCATCAAACCAAAACAAACAACCCTTATAAACATGGATTCAGAAATGCTGTTTTACATAAACTCAAGGCGAAGTCACGTAATTCATAGGTTTATTTGTCACCTAATCGCTGTAGGTAAATGAGTGATCGGACTCATGTTTATATGGACTTTTTGCTTTGATGAGTAATAATGTACTAATTTTTTTTTGCTTTGATGTGTAAAAATTGAAATTACAAGATTTTCTTTGGATAAATAAATTTTATATGCTAACAGTTTAAAGGTACTTTTGTATATATATACATGTATATAAATCCATTTTTTTTGTAAGTCACCGTTACAAACAATCTGTATGTAGTTTTAATGCACTCTAAACTAAACGTGAAACAAGTTGATTTGCAGCTTTGTCGTCGCAGACATTGTCATCAAATCAGTTAAAAATGTTGTAAACGTCAGCTCTGACAAGCTATTCATATACTAATCTCCGCTTGTCTGCCAGATTCGTTGATCTTTCACAACAGGGCACTTTCATTGACCGCAAGTGTCGCGTTTGTTGCCTGGAACTTCTTCACTGCAGCCCCGAGAGCGTCCAGCTGCACATGCTCGATTTGCCATCACGTGACGTGGTGGTGGTGATAAGACCTGGCATGGTCATTTGGCCAAGTGGAGTTTAAGCTGTTCCAAACCTCTTCTGGATTCTAAAAAAAAGTCTTTTCTACAAATTGCATTGTAGTAACTACCGGATGCTAGGTTTTCGAGTCTTTCAACTGAAATGATTATGTTCAAATTTGAATCGGATTTCGTAAGGCTGTCTTTTCGTGTCAGGCAGAATTCGGTTTAAAGATAAACTACCCTAGTACCGGTAATACAGAAAAACTATATTTTTTTTGGAGGGGGAGAATATAAAACCATTTTAAGTACAGTACAGTATTTGATTAATTAGTTGCTTTTAGCTCTGGATTAGTTTTGTTTTTCTAAATTGGGAATTTTTTAGTGGAAATGATTTTGGCTTAATGTTATCGGTTAATTGCATTTTGGATTAATGTCTTATTGAGTTATTTTGCGGAGTTTTCTGATAATAGCATTGTATGAAAATATTCAAATCGATACTAAAATCAATACAAAAAAACGTGGATTTTACATCATGCACAAATAAAATATGTACAGTGGAGCGTCGATTATCCGAACTAATTGGATGGCCATGAGTAAACCTATTTGTTCGCATAATCGTTTATGTGTATATATGAAAATTGTAAAAAAAAAATTGTTTACACTACTGTACATTTGTATTTTATTATTTACATATTACATATGTATGCTAAAAAAAGTATTAAGTTTTTTGGTTTTTAAGTTATTGCCTTTCATGGATAATACTGCTCGTTTCCGCTTTAGCATTTTATTTAATCGCAGGACAATGAAATAAATATCAGAACACTATCTACTCCAATGTACAGTATACGACTGGCATAAATTTTAGTGTAATGCGTGCACATCTACTTGATTACCGCTGTTCGGATAACCGATCATTCTCATAGTCGACGTTCGGATAATCGACGTTCTACTGTATGACCACATAAGTTGAACATTCGTAGGAGGAAGATCTTATTTTTAAGTATTTTTACACAAATAGTAATGTTATTAATGTGTTTACAATATAAAAAGAAACCGACAGATCAATATTTAAAACACCTCTAAATCAGTTTCAGTTAAGTTATCAGAACATTCATATCATTCGACTTCTACTCTACATAAAATGAGTCTCTATATTTTTTATTTCCTTTTCATATCTTCTATGGACATTGTAAGGAAGGGGAAGGTTTTATCTTGGTTTTATGAACATCTGCTGTTAGTGCTAACAATATTCCTACAATGCTTTTTATTATTCCATTGTGAGGTGGTATAAGAGAGGAGATAGGAGACTAAAGAGTGTGAACAAAAATCGAGGTCTGGGTGCTAGTGTGTAGGATAAAGGTCAGGTTGATGGGGTGATGGGCATGGAGAAGAATGGTTGAAGTTTGCTCCCCCTTGGTCAGAGGCCCCCTAATCACCCTGATTCTAATACCCATGTAGAAAATCGGATTATGGCCAGCCAATATTAGATATTTTGGGGTCTTTTTCTTCACCGCTAGCAGGATTTCATTTGACAATGGGGGGTCAAAATGGTGTTTCAACCCCGCCGGCATTAAGCTCCATTACTTTTCGATTTTTATTTATCATAGAATGGATGCCTTTTGGTTCGTTACCTCCTTCTGGTTAGACTAAATGTTAGATTAATTTTATATCACTATAAAGATATATATGAGTTTATTAGTTTGTGGAATATGTGTTACCAATGATGTATAAGTAATGTACATCTGCTTATGTAGAAATTATCTATATTTTCATGTATGCGAAGGTAGTTCAAAAAGTTCCCGGAAAGATATATCGTAACTATTTACAGTAATTATTTTAATTTTCTAGGAACTTTTTCATCCACTCTCGTAAACTGTACATGTAGATGCATTAATGTAGGTATGCATATGCATATGTAATGTATAATGTAGGCTTGTGTAAATTTATGATTTATATGTACTGTACGTTACAATATATTCGTATACGGTACTGTACATGTATAAGTACAGTTGAATCTGGTTATTATAATCACGAATAATGTTATCAGTTGGCTATTATTATCATAATCAGTTGGTCCCAACACATTGTTTAATGTTGTTTTATCCATTGTTTAATGTTATCAGCCGGTTATTGTTATCAAAAAGCTCCAGTTCCAAGTGATCAGAATACCGGATTCCACTGTATATTCACGTTTGTATACGCTCGTACGTCGTATGTATACTATAAGTATATTCATGTATATCAGTCTATGTAAGTATTTCATGTTTATGTACAGTAAGATTACATATATGGTTATGAACAGTACATTGAGACATACTAGATCTGTTTGTAAAGATTACCATACATATAAATATGGGCGTACATTTCACTTTAGATGAAAATTATCAGGTGCAATGAACAATTTCATATTTTTTTTTTGTAGTAAACGAGACAAACACATCAACCTTTAAATCTTTATCACGATCGCTTTCCCAAAATATCCGTTGTACACGGGTGTGTTTTTTAAACTAGAAAAATTACTCCGACACTTGCTATAGTTATATTATATCGATTGCAACTCATTAAAAATAACAATAGCAGGAACAACAAGTCATTGTGGCACAAACAATAACAAAGCGACAAACTCCATCTATGTTGTGTTTTTTTTCTTCCTTCTTATCAGCCCTCCCTCTCATTATTTACATCCCCTTCCATTTGGCTTCTTTTTGATATATATTTACAAATTAGGGCTACTCTCAACACGTTTGGTCACAGCGAAAATTTTTAAACAATGCATTAGCTTCCAAACGTGTATCGACGCTAATTTTCCATAACTGGTGCGCCCTGTAATTAGGCGCCAACTTGGCACGACAAGAGCGCCATTGCGAATTAAATCATCCGCCGCCATGCACTGTGCTGGGACACGACTTCGTTTAGATTGACAGTGGTTGCTTGGCAATGTGTAGCGCATATCACGCGAGATTTGGCGGCTCGTGAAACGGTTCACAGTCGTCATTACGACGCTGTTGCTGCCACCACCGCGGAACTTAGCTTGCACTGGATGGCCAATAAATAATGTAGTCCCATTGGATCATTCTCACGAGAGAAGGGTCACTCAGCCTGCCTCTAAGCTTGCTTGCACCAAAGATGACAGCGAACATGCGCCTTTCCATTTTCTCCCATCAAAAATTAATGAACAAACTTAAGCGACTGGTGGCCGTTCACGCCACCTTTTTTTTTTTTCGCCTGCGCTGGTTCATCAGATTTAGAGTACCGTAAACTTTGGTTCTTGGTACTTTGCTTCTTTCTTTGGCAATGTGGAGAATTTTTTTTATTTTGGGACTGGGGTTTCATTGATTCGCTGTTTGTAGGGTTGTTTATGTTGTTTTCCACTGGTTGTGTGTGT
>JAQIWH010001366.1:0-32419 GCA_034695005.1 Cryptops parisi | reverse complement strand
ATTGAAAATAAGTGGATTTGACCTTACCCACTCAGACGCAACTTTCTTCTTGTAAATTTGTAATTTTGACAATGGGGATTATCTTTATTGTCGTTTTTTTCATCAGGAAAATTAGTGACTTCCACTTAAAGTTAATGC
Source organism: Cryptops parisi (assembly GCA_034695005.1). NCBI lineage: Eukaryota > Metazoa > Arthropoda > Chilopoda > Scolopendromorpha > Cryptopidae > Cryptops > Cryptops parisi. The sequence continues at coordinate 32,281 of JAQIWH010001366.1, read as the reverse complement.
TGACATGCAATTAGTGTTATGTAGTCAACTGCAGTAAAATTTAATGCCGAGCTAAACTAACAAAATTTACACTAATTCGTTGTAACAAAGTAACGCTACTCGCTGTTGTATAATCGATGACAAACTGTATATTTTATATACGTGTATACAGTATGTAAGTATATTTATTTATTATATTAAAATTAGACATCTTTTTGAAATAGAACGATTATAACAAAATCAGTGAATACAAATGTATAAAATTTTGAACAAGGCGCTTTTGAATGTAAGCAGATGTTAGTACACTTCAAGTTAACTCATTTAAAAGGGATTTTACGAATATGGGTAGGGAGTTTATTCCAAAAAGGAATGCTACTGTATGAAAATCCATTGAGGTTTTGTTTATGTGAAATGATAAAAGTAGATCGATGAATTCCACGAGTGGTCGAATGGTCAACGACAAAATTATTGAGACAGTATAAAGTATGATGGTCATTCCGTAAGCCACGTGAAATCTCTAATACGCGATCGTGTGTTATCATCTGTAAAATCTTAAGGTTTCGGGTTCTAAGAAACTCATTAATAGATTTATAACGTTTTAATCCGAAGAGAATAAGGGCCTGTCGATTATATGCGACCAGTAAACGTCACATACGATAACCAGGAATATCTCCCCAAAAAGAAATGGCATACGTAATTATAAAGTTAATTTTAGACTTAACGTTGGTCAATTTTTTTATATAACCAAGAATATTTAATAACCGTTTTGTTAAATGGGTTTTTCAATTTATACATGAGCTCTGGCTGGATAATATAATGATAAGCCACACTTTTACTTCAAAAATGATATTTTATATCAAACTGTCCTTCGGTACTGTTTATAACTTGTTACTTGACCACTTCCTGGAAAATGGCAACATTATACAGAAAAATCACATTGTTGATCAGTATGTTATTCTATGGAGTTTCTCACCAGAAAAACGGTTCTTCTGAACAATTTTAAAAGTGTGGCGTATCATTAGTCATTATATTGCCCGAAGCTCTTCATACAGTATATAGTATACGTTAATGTATATGTACACGTTTAGTGTACTGTATGATTTATACAATTTCATATACAATTACTATAATTATACCACGCTTTAGTTCGACTTTAGTACATTAAGTATATACAGCATTAAGCGTATAATGCTGTTAATGTTGTTATATACAGCATTAAGCATAACAATTAATTAGTACATAACTATTCTAATGCAATTATGCAAAGATAAAGAAAAGAGTCCAATTTTAATAAGCAACTTTAAAACATGTTCGTTTAAAAAAATAATATAATTTTTGCTGAGTACACACTTAATATACGAGTAACTAATGTAGTAACCCACATCGACAAAAAAATCGACGAAAACCTTGAATCCAATTATTTGTAAATAAGACTGAAAAAATAAGAAAACAACAACGATTGATCATGATTATTGTTCTAGATTCCTAATGACAAAAAAATATATAAAAAATATTTCGTGGTAAACACACACCAATGATAAATAATAAATTCGCTCCAGGGATTCCTGTGAAATGAGAGTTTCGCTGTGAAAAAAACCAAAAGGCGGAGTTTTCTTCGAGATTGCTAAATTCAACTTTAATCGCGAACATGATCAGAAAATTCCAGCAATATCTAGTTATTCCCATTAAAAAAATAATAATAATCCAAAAATTAAAAAAAAAACTGGTTATTTATCTATCCATTTCCTAATATCCACATGAGCAACTATGAATTTTTGCTAAAGCAATAAAAAATAGTTAAATCACGAGATGTGATTGTTCGTTGATGCAGAAATTTAAGGTTTTTAATTCCTATTCGCTGTGGTGGAATTTGACGCTAAATCTTTCACCGTCCATTTTTTTTTCTTCAAATTCTATGAACACAAATTTTCACCACCAAAATTAAGGCTCAACTACGCGTGCACTTTCTAGCTGACAGATGATTAATGTTCGGGCTTAAGCAATTTTAAGCGACCTGGGAGTTGAACCTAGGTTGTTATTTTTCAATAACAAGAGCCACAAAACAAGACTACCGAAACACAACACATTTTTTAAACAATTTTCTTCCTAATGTAACGACTCGAATAACAACATGCTCAAATCGATGCTGATAAAGACGAAATGTGATAAGAGTAAATTCATTTAAGCAAAAATCGTTAATTCTTTTTATGTCATAGGGTCTACAATAGTTTCTCGTTTCGAGAAACCCAGCATAACAAAATAAAATCATTTTCCAATTGAAACAACTCATTTTACAAACAATTGTTTTTCCTACTTTAAAACAAACAACTTTTTCAATCTCAATGGAATTATGAAAAACATTTTCTAAGTTAATAAAAAAATAAGAAAAATAAAACGTGAAGGTTGCAATACAAATCTAAGTACTAAAAACAAGTACATTACTGCCTTTTAAGAATACGCGTAATATAGTTTCGCTTTATACGAATTTAGATTTATGCGATCTTTGAGTAATTCGATATTCGATTTATGCAAATTTAGATTATTTATTTTTTGTGTTTTTATGCTTTTATGTGTCCGTTTTTTTTTTGTTTAATTGTATCGTCTATGTTTTGACCACTTAGATCAAATCAAATGTTTTTATGATAATTTCAGTTTATGTGATCTTCGAATAATGTGATATTCAATTTGTGCGAGTTTTAAGTAATTTCATTTTCAATTTCTGTAAGTTTCAATTCGATTTATGGAATTATTATTATTTTTCATTTTTCTTAAAACAATCCAAGTAGGGATCAATAGTAACTCGTTACTAAATACAATCCGAGTGACAATAAAACAATGCATCATTATTATTTTTTCACTTTTTTTTTCTTTCAAGAAGAAAAAAAATTACAGTATTTAAACGAAATAGTTACAATGATGAGAGTAAGAACGAAGTTAGTCGATCAAGTTAATGTGTTTATGTAACGCCTTATTAAAAGTGGTGTAAGTATTTGAATTTAGAAAGTATTTTGGAGATGACAGTCTTCGGACAGTGGTGGGTAGGGCGTTCCAATCCTTGAAATAATTAAAAGGATACACTTTTCTTAGTTTGTTGTCAATCGTACTATTAGTGTGAAATTTGTACGCTTGTTCAGTTCGGCAATTTTTATCATCAGTGTAAAAAGTTTTATATTTGTGAAGGGGATGATTGTTATCATTGATAATGACAGTTAATTGTTTCAAATTGTAGTATTTTATGAGTTTTGGAATGGTTAGAATTTTTAATCTTTTCAATTTTGAAGTAATTGAGACATATTTGAAGAACCCAAATATGACTCGAATTACGATATTGTATGCAACTGTGAGTCTTTTAATTCTAAATTTTGATGCATGAGACCAGACTACGATGCCATAAATCAGAATAGACAAAATTTTAGTTTTAATGAATTGCATTTTTTGGGTTGTAGTAAGCAAGTTTTTTGAGTCTTTTGGCCAAAAATATGTTTCTGTGTAATCAATTTATTAAGTGCTCTATATGAACTCCAAATCTCAAGATAAATGCCTAAGATGTTCATGTCATGTGGGTTGTTTCAGGCCGCCCAGAAATCCTCATGATTTGGGTTTTTTGTGGGTTTAATATCATATTTTTGTTCTTATACCAGATCTCAAGGCTCTCTAAGTCGTTTTCCATAAGATAATCAGCGATATGCCGATGATATCTCTCATATGGAAGTATGAGAAAATTATATACAATGGATTTACGCAGTTTTCGATTTATGTAGTTCTCACTTTATGCTATTTTTGCTCCATACAGTATCCTATCATAGACGTCTGTAGATGGCAATGTACGTTCAATTCACAGCTCACTCAGTCACTCACATGTGAAGTCAATATAAAGCTTATAAAAATGGAGATTAACAACCACAAGATCAACATCAAAACAACAAAAAATGTCTGTCCACTAGATGTACAACATTGGCATTCCAAAGGAAAAGAGTGAATCGAGAAATGTGGGTTTTCCAAATGCTTCGTGACTTCTACAGAATTAAACCTAGAAGAGAGAACTGGGTAGAGAAAGAGAACGAGAGTGAAAAATTCAATTTTCTACAAGGCGCATGAGGAATTTGATGTTGTCGCCCCATCACCAGCTAATTCAATAAGAGGCGACGTGTCGAGAGGCCAAAGACTCAATTGTTGGAATTTGAATAGGTGTTAACTAACACCACGAACGCAATTTAAAAACATGATCTAGCGTATTAAAACTTGCGAGGCTGTTAAGTTTGTAGTTTGATGATAACACAACAACGCTAATATTATAAAATAATAGGTTATTCTTTTATCTCGACTTAATTTAAAGCAGTGTTGTTTCGCGACTCAAAATTAAGTTGGAAATGTATGATAGTTGTTAAAGTGTCAAAACCGTTATTTTAACGAAACAACTAGTTAAAGGGTAAAATTCGTTCAAAAACGTATTATTTCAAAAGCTAACCTAAATATTCAATACGTTACTTTACATGATGTACATACTTTTTTTAGGTTGGGTATTTACACTAAAATAGTTATTTTGTTATTTTATTTAATTGATTTTGCACTCTAACTACTTGTAGGAGTTTTTTAAAAAAATGATTTCACACTTCGTTGGGTAACCAACTTAAGGTGCTATACTGTTGTACTAAATTTAAACAAATGTACTAGATTTAAACAAACGTATGTTTCTTTTAATGTGTATTACATGCATCCATTTGATATATTGACATACTATATCAAAATAATGTACTTAATACTGTCATTTAAACCGGTTGTAGTAAAATGGTGCATACACCACATTAACCACATCCAATTCCATCAAAGATAAACGTAGTCACATTGACATTTTCTTTAGTTTATCCTGATTGGAAAGTCCTGTTAAAAAGCAATTCCGACAGATTTTTATAATTAATCGAGTATTCAATAGTCTGCAAATGAACGATGTACCGATTGAAAATTAAAGTTTCATTTTAAATGTGTGTTTGACCACAGTTTAAACACGCAGGTGACATTTTCCCACACAATCTTGTTTAGCGTCATCAAAATGCAGCCAAATGCAATTTTTCATTTCAGTCATCAAAGCTTCAAAATTGTGCAATCAACGTAGATTGGCTAAAGTTAATCACCACGCACGGTTTTCCCGAACTCCATTATAATTAACTCTATCTCGTCTAATCGATCATTCAACACGGTGACAAAGTTGTCATAATAAAAAGATTTTTAAAAAAAACAAACTATAAACATCCCATTCACTTTTACTGTACTATCTTCTTCGTCATCTTAATTTTGAATTTTCAAAAACATACAAAAAATGTTAGTGAGTGAATGCGTCTTTCCAATTTGAATCAACTCAATGACACCAGCACTAATCAGTCACCATAAAGAAAAACTTTAAAAACTAGGAATAAAAAGTGACAAGCAGCTCACGAAGCTCATCATTAAATGAAGCAGTACTGAGCTCATTTTCATCAATTAAGCACGCACTCTCATTGAGCTGAGGCGTGCGAAAATTCACACAGGAGATCATCATCATCTCCATCTACTTTTTTCACAACGAAGTAACGGCTTCAAACGAATTAAAATCTAAGAGAAAGAAGCAGAAAGTGGTAGAAGAAAAATAAAGAAAACGAGACACATCCGGCTTAAATGGTGAAAATGATGACGCTGATAATGATAATAACGAAAACAAAGCTACTTGATGCTAATGGAGTTCAAACAAAAAACGTACAAACTAATCGCAAGTGGAAATTATAAATGGATGGGTAAAAGAAATAAAAAACAAACTATAATCACTAATGTTATTAATTAGGAATGAAAAAAAAATAATCAATTCAAATCATCGTATCTATTGAATCTTTATATAATATTTTCAAATATAATATACAAATATAATATTTTCAAAATTCGAGGGATTCGAGGATTCGAATTGAACGTCTTGTCCCTACTTAATTTTAAAGATAAGTCGAATCCAGATTCGAGAAAAATTAGGATTCGACCCATCCCTATAATAGGTTGAGATAGATTCAATTTTAATCCTCGAACCCCTAGAATATTAAAAAATATTATATTTTCAATTCAACTTGAAATTCTCATCTCTATTATGAGCTATTATTTAAATAAAAAATTCGAACACGACAGAAAAACAAAAACCAATCCCCGCGTAAGAGGAAAAGCTAACTAACGTAATAAGTTTTACAATACTGTCACAAATCATATTTGGTGTCACACTATTCAAAGCTGGAACATGCAAGAACAAGAAATATGCAATAAAATAAACAAGAAGATTGACAACCTGAAATCCGGTATCCTCAGTTAGTCCGGATAATTAAATATTCCAGATAACTTTAAATTTTAAAGAATTTTTACATCCTTAATCCATTTTCTTAAAATCTCAGCTTTAAGTAGCAAAAGCTGAATAAAAATTAAAGAATAACAGGAAATTACAGTAGAACCTCTATACTCATTAATGCGTTACAGAAAAACTGACGAATATTGAATCTGACAAATGCAGAATCAATAGTAAATACTTTGTGAACCCACTCTAGTCTTGTTACCCAAGCCTTACACTCTATTTCATGTTTAGTTTACTATTTTAATGGATGATATTGTTCTTTTTAAAAACTAACTTTTCGTGACTCTGTGACTTTGGATGACGAATATTGAATTTTTGACAAGTATCGGAGCATCATTTGCCAAAACAAATGCGACGAATATTAAATTTGACGAATATAATGACTGGCGAATGAAGAGGTTCCACTGTACTTTACTTTCTTATTTGCTACAGCTGATTCTGCTACATGAGATAACATTGGGTTAGATTTGAATGTCCAAATTATAATTTCGATGTGTTCTGTGTACTTTTGTATTCAAAAGCTACGAAAAGTTTCTGGTTTTTGATACTATCCCTTTGGTCGCGAAGCTAACATCCATTCTTTACAGAACTATATTAAAAAAGTACTTCTAAGATCTTTTTAAATTTCTAATTCTTCATTGCATTAGAACAAGTGATAACAAACCAGAACATACAGTGTGTATCACTCTAACATGTTCTGTAACAATCTTATTTATCTTTGTATAATGTTCGAATAATATTAAAATTGAAAATTATTAGAACGTTCCACTGAAAAAATGACAAACAACAAAATACAAAACAAGAAAAAAATCACAAGAAAGTTAATTCCCCGTTAGATCTTTTGAATATTCCCTACAATAACTTCAACAATAATCTCAGGTATGTTTCGGGATCGGTATCATGAAAGAGTGAAGTTTTAAAAATCCGTGATCGCTTCTTGGAAAAGAAAGAGGAAGAAAAACCGCCGCTTTTCCATGTCGGAACATAATCCGACTTCATTAACGTAAGTGTCAACTGTTTCTCAGAGATCCGCGTTTTTCAATTTCGCCCTTCTAAGGTCGGCATCGCCTTGATGTCTTCTTATTCATTGTGATTAGAGATGAGAAGCAATGACGACGACGACGAGTGTTGATGCTGCTGCTGGCAGGTGCAGCAGGCGAGAAATTGCCTCTCGATGGCTGTGTCACTTTTCTTGGGTCGGCCAGCCTTTCCACGACGACGACGAGCGAGAAGTATTTCGTCCCTGCTCATCTCACTTCGTTTCGCCAGAATTGTGGAACAGAGCTGAGAGATGACGCTGGTGAAGCTCGACCACAGTAGTAGTAAGTTGGTGATGGGGTTAAGGCAAGACGGGGAAAAATAATAATAATAAAAAAAATCCGTTTTCCCTCTTCTTTCTTCCCGAAGCTTATTCCAGGGACATCTCCAATATGCAAATGATTCCCATCTGTTCCCTCGTTTTCGGGTAGCGAACACATCATCGGCTCTTTTCATACACTGCCTTCTTGCCATTCTCGAAAAATGCCTCCCGTGGCCTCTGAGGACGATGACTCGAAAAACGATGGCCAACAAAATTCACTTTCCTCGCTTTCGGGCGCAGTATTTTTTTTCCTCCCCTCTTCTTCTTTCAACCACTTAACGTTCCTTACACACACTGAAGTGAATTGTCCCTCGGCGGACTATGGCTTCCAAACGATGGTCTTGGCGCTTTAGCCATTTCTACATCCCAACTATGAAGTTGTGCCGAAATTCTCGAGCATCGTTTCACTCAGCCACACAGTAGCCAAATCGCTCCTGCAGGTACTCGACCAAAGAGCTTTGAATATCGCTTGCGGTGACTTTTCACTACCTCCATAAAAACTTAGGAAACCTCTTTCCCCAGGAAACGCCATCTAAAATCTCTTAAGAACAAAAGTTGTCTTTCAATAAGTTTTCATCTATGATACAAGATAAAAATGTAAAGTATGTCACCGTCAAAATTACACTGCAAAAATTTGAACACGGATATCTAGTAATTTCAGACTACACTGTTTTAGTTTAACAAAACAATAATATAAAAAACATAAAATGATCCAATATCATATACTACTGTATACTGTACTGTATAGAATACATATAAATGTAGATTAGGTATAAAATTAATTGAGACGTTGGGTGGAACAACTCCAAAAATGTAGTTTTGAGGAAAAGGACAAAAATGTTTGGCACGTTCAAAAGAAATTCCTGTTAACTGCACAGTATATTTCTAGATTCGAAATGAACTGGTTTTGCAAAATATCTGTTAACGTCAGTTGACAGGCCTCAAGTTGCAGGTTAACTTGAAAATGTAATTACGCCGTTATTCCAAAATATTGTGCTAATTTATAAATCCAATTACGACGTTTTTCCAAATATCAGTATTTTTGTCATTTTTGGAACGGTCATTTTTTTTCATTATGAGTCGATACATTTTTTTCCATTATTTTGGAACGGAAGCAAACGAGTGAAACAGCCAGGACTTGAGGCAACAAAAAGAAAAAAAGAACAAAAAATTAAAAATTTACAATAATGACGTTCTATATTTTCGCTCCGAAAAGTCCAAATAATATGCAACCCAATGCCGTTATTCTATAGACTGATCTAAAACGATCCAAGTTATGCATTTTAAGAAATAACGACGTAAGTGTTTTTAACGCCGTTTTCCCACCCAACTCCTCAATTGTATTCTAACATCGAAATGCTCGTATACAAGTTGTTGACCATTGTGAAACATTGTTGTTGTTTGTTTATTGTTTATTTTACGATCCATCAGGATCAAACAGAATCAATACAATAAAAACAAAGAAAAAAAAATTAAATCAGACTTTGCGTGTAACGATTCCAATGTCTTGTAGGTTTCATATAATTTACCATACAAAATAAGAAAAAAAATTCTCACATTTATTAAATTCAAATTCTCAAATAAACCAAATTCAAGCTTAAATCCTCATCATTTTTCTTAATAAATCAAGTTTTAATAATAAAATGAAATCCTCTCGAGATGATCACAATACCATTATGAGTCGATCATTTGATTCACGTCATTCTTCAATTTCGTTTCAACTTTGCAGTTCATTTCATTTCAACAAAATAATTTTAAAAAATAGTGAAACTAGTCGTGTATTAAAAAATTCACCAAGGCCAATTGCAAGCTTAAAGACTTTTTTTTCTCTATCATCGTCGAAGGAGGGATAAAAGAAATCCCAACTTCCGCCAAAAGGTTTTTAAACGGTTCTTAATAGCTCAGTCAACAAGCAACATGGCGGTAATGAAGTTTCGATTGCCCCATTCAGAGCATTCGAAGAAGGAAGCGGTCGTTTGCTTCTTCCTTCCTGGTTCAAACAGAATGTGTGGGTGGATGTCAACTACGAGGGGGTCGAAATAGCTCCATTTTAGGACAAGAGAGAGAGAGAGAGAGACGACGACGACGATCCGTTCCTTTTTCGCCTACTCCCTTGTTTTCGGTTCAACTTACCCTACCACTAATGGGCCTTATCAATCTCGGAGCAGGACGAGCTAATCGCTCGGTCGTTGTGTTTACTTTATGAGGCAATTAGACTTTACCACATTAATTACCGTGCGAGAATTTATTCAAGCCCGGCATTTGTCTCGTCGTTTGCCGGATTTTCGAGCGATTTCAGCTTATTATTTAGCTGCTGCGCTGCCAAGATTACCGATAGCGCGACGAAAATTGAATCGTTGTTTAGCTGACTGATATTACATTCCTTTTCAACCTCCCCTCCATCCCCCTTTAATCGCTTTTTTTCTTCCCCTTTTTCCGAACGATTAAACACTTAATGCGCACGTGAATAATAAGAAAAATCAAGATCTTGCAGATAGAATTGCCATTCAATAAGTACCTCGGAATATGACCAAAAAAATGTATCTAAAGAAGTGACACTCTTTCTAAACCATTCAATTCAACAAGACACATTATAGTATTGTTGTTCTTTCAAATGAGCAAGTTAATTATTCATAAGAATTAAGCCGCATTAAGCATCAACAAAACATCCTTTAACAAGACCGATCCCAAATTATTGTCTATTATACCATTTTTCAGTTACTGGCGACGTAACATAGAAGCTGAAATAGGCAATAGAGGGCAACCTGCGGTTTACGAATATTCGATTTACGAACATTCACTATAACGAATAAGACAATTCATACAACTACCTAGATTTTTAATTCTATTTTACGTTACAAATCGCATACGATAAATCATGACGCATACGTTTATTATAATAAAACGTTTCTTAATGTACCATCCGATGACGTTTACTACATGCTTTTAATGTTTCAAAATGGTAGCTAACGTATACAATATGCATGGTAAAAGTTCAGTAAACTACACATAATGAACAAAAGTTGTTCGTAAACCATGTAGCTAATTTTAAAAAAAAGAGTACTATTATGTACAGGTGATATAAACGTGAAAAGACCTACTTCACAATAAGTTTTAATATTATACTAGACATAACTTAGTAATTAACTGCAACTCTATTGTTCTTCATAACGTTATTAAAAAAAACTTATTCCGATTTTAGCCGTGGAACTCGTTAAGAATCACAAAATTTGTGAAAGTGTCAACTCAAAATTGTAACGATGAAAATAATTACTGCTAACAATGACAAGACTAAATAAAAGAAGGAATAATTAAAGTGTGGCTTACATAATATGTTCATGACGTGGACAGCTTCAACACCCTGTGTTTTTCTCTTTTCGTCGACATCGTTGGTAGCGACGCAACGCACTTTCGCTTTGTTGTCATACATTGTGGCCAAAAAGCTGTATTTGCTGCGAGTGGTGAAAGTGAACTCGTCGTCATCTTGGGTTACCAAATCTGAGTCCACATTGTCCACTTCGTTTGTTCCATTGTACCATTTGATGTTAGCTGCTGGTCGCGCTCCAGTCACGTTACATTCTAACGTTACCATAGACCCTTCTCTAACAGCACCCGGAGCCTTGATATTAACTGCAAGAGGTCTCACTAGAAAAAAAATTATTAATATTAATATTAATATATAAAAAAAAAAAATTAAACAAGTTATTGTCAAGTGTCGAAAACAATCCCGAAGATGTGAAATAATGCCATTGGATGTCATCCAAAACTTGTTTAGGTTGGAATGACGCTACGTGGCGAAAACAAAAGACTGGAAAGGCTGGCACTTAATTTTTGTAAAGAAGTGACTTTCATTATTAATCGTTCTCAAAGTTCAATGGGATCATTGAGCCTCTGTCACCTTTGGTGTGTGTAAAATGACCTTTATATTCAAGATAAATACTTTTTCTTAAAAAAAAGAAGAAAAACCGGCGAGTTTTAATAGAGATAAAATATCACCGAGGGAGTGTGCATTGATGGCAATCTGAATAGCGTACTAAGCCAATTACGTTTTTCCATTTCCCATTCCACTGACTTCTTTTATCGACCGATAATGAAAAAAAAAAATCATTCCATATTCATCTCTGGAGAACTCGTCAACTGTTATTGACAATTCCTGACAAGCCAAGCGATGAGTTCGGATCAGCTTAGAACTTTCTTCTAAAAGTCATCGATGGCTGTACTTTCAAAGCGAAAAATAAAAGAAAAAAATGCAAGTCAGTATAAAATTGAAAGAAAAAGAAAACGAAAAGAAAAAAATAGCCAAAATAAAGAAAGAAAAAACAGAATAAAAGAAGATGAAGAACCTGCTGCTTCTGTCAAACTTAAGCTGCTTTTAATGAAGTTAAGACGTTGTGGAACGTTCGCCTTGGCAATGGGATCGATCGCAAACCACAATGGCAAAGGTGTACGAGTAAATAAGCCAAGAAGATGGATAAGTAAAGTGGGTAAAGGTATGTGAAAAAAAAAGGTGAGAAATAAAGTGACAAAAGCGACGTTTCAAAATCCCAGTGCAGACGGAAGCAGAAAAACAAAAATCCGTAGACGACAAAACAGCGGCAGATCAACAGCTACATTTGGTGGGTGTTTTTTTCTTCTTTTGTACTAGGCAGTTGTGGTTTCTCAATCTGCCGAAAGGGAACGATGGATGGAGTGATGTGCCGACAGAGTGCAAGCGTGAACGACATCAGCCATTTTCTTGGAGTGCTGATGCAGCAGCTGCCACCCTGAGGCACTACGATTGCGGTGACGACCGCACACAGATTGTCCATTATAGGAAAATAACGAGTAAAAGTAAGGGAAAAGGAACAAAACGAAGCGAGCGTGTGATTCACCAATCCTCTGGGTCACTGTTCTGCCTCATCAAGTTTGCTGTCCATTACTGAAGTTTTATCTGAAATATGCTCATACCAGTAGATGTCTAACTTCATCGGTGACCTTCCCATTGCTTCAAGTTAATAATGTTGACCCCGTTCGACATGGTCGTTAATTCTATATGATCACTTACAATTTCGTGAAGTATGTATTTGAAATGGTGTACATACAGTAAATAAAAAATACTTCACGTGACCTCATATTTTTCAACTTGAAATCACTAGAAGTGTCAATATGGCAACGATCCTCGATTCCATATTTTGAATGGGAATTCTGTTGTAATAGAAAATCGCGTAAAGATCTTAAACAGATAGACATATTGAAAAATCGGGTGATTGCGAAATTAAATATTATTTCAAAAGTAATTATGATTATTCCAGCTAACAGTCCCATGACTATGCCATTAAAAAGGTGTATAAAAACCAAAAGACTACGATTATTTGCTATAAATATAAGTAATGATAAAATGAATTGAAATTATTATGCGTATACATGTCCCAAAACCTGGAGTTGTAAGTAATTTTGAATTGAAGAACTCAGAGCAACATAATGATAAGCCACATTTTTTCAAAAAATGTAATTTTTACATCAAACTCTCCCTCAGTATTGTTTCTACCTTGTTACTTTATTATTTCCTAAATTTTTCAGAAAATGACACCACGATATAGAGAATCACCTTGTTGTTCAGTATTGTATTCCTAAACAATTTTTAAAATGTGGCTTATCATCATATTGCCCGAAGCCCGTCAATTTTTGTATCAGTCAACAATGGATAAATTCTTTTAAATACACGTGTACACAAAATTAGTCCACCATTATAATTGATACACCAATTCACGAGTGATGTTTGGTTTCAGAGTTAAGATTGTATCAGATTGTAACTGGCTGTATCATTGAAAACATCAATGTTTTAATCGTGCAAATTTAATTTAATCGTGAAAATTTGCCACTACAAATTCTACTCAATATCATATTAACATATATCCGATTTAATGCTTTAGAATATGAAATAATTTACCTCCATATTTGCGTAAACTAGCACAACCAGTTTTTAATAAGTGCCTTGCTGTATATCAAAACTTTGTCAAAGCTCTTGCTAAGCACATTCATAGCATCTGATTTCGATTTTAATGTATTTGATTCTTAGGGATTGTTATAATGAAAAAAAACATCCGTGTCCGAACATGGGCCATCAAAAAAGTTCGAAAAAAAAGGGGTCAGGTGACACGCGACCAATATGGTGTGTTATGATGGGATTGCAAGATTCGCTACCCGTTCATACATATGTGTGTTGCGTGAAGCCCACCTCAAACGCAAGTGCAAACGTCTGCATCACATTATAATCTTGTTTCCGGAAACATTGTTCCTTTTGGACCACCTACATGTCCTAGAATTTTGTAATAGGAACTCTGAAACACCCTGTATTTCATCATTATTTATAGCAAACAAAAATTATTTTTGATGATTCTGTATTCCATGCATTCTTGTGATACTCTCGACTTCGGGACATTGTAATGAATCGTGAGAAAAACAAATGAGTATGACAACATCTACTCCCAAATTGATCAAAATCCTAACGCACACAAAAAGCGAAACAAACTAGAACGTAACAGTGCTGATAAAAAAATTGATTACGGTGATTGATTCATCAATAATTGCAAAGTGTTAATGGATGAAAAAATTATATGTATCTATTAAATAAATATTGTACTTGTATGCTTTAAGAGTAAAAATAAATACTTTTTGGTAAGCGCTAAATATTAGACGTAGTTTGATTACATTGATTGCTTGTATTAATTAGCAAACCTTTCCAGCTTTTGTCAACATAATAACTCAAGTTATTAAAGTCAAATAATTGGCTGCTTACCGTGAACGTCTATGGCAACCCAAGTAGTGAGAGGGGCTTCGAGAGCTTCATTGCTGGCTTGGCACTCAAAACGTGAATGGAAATCGTATCGACTGACAGTGAACTCAATGGTAGAAGAACCTACTTCCGTCTCGTCTGTCTCTTGAATGTTATTGTAGTGACCACCCAAAGGTTCCGTTCCATTCAACCACTTGATACGAGCAGCCGGCCTGCCACCTGAAGATTCGCAGGTAAGAGTGATTTTGTCACCTTCGATGAAAGGTTCAGTTCGTGTCATTTCATACACTACACCATGCAGATGAATTTCGGGTGGAGATGGACGATCTGTTCAAAGCAAAAAATAAACCAAATTAGCCATATGTTGAAATAACGAGCATAAATTTTTACACGCATATTAATATCAGTATGAGAATTAATTAATATCGTTATGAGAAAATTTCTCAGTCCCTTGTAAAACACACTGAATTGATATAACCATTCTTATACAGGAGATGCTTGATTTATGCGAAAGGTACTTTCTGCTCATAAATCAACAAATCGTATTCGAAATTCCCATAAATTAGCAAAACTTCAGCGTTCAGTTAACTAATACACCATCGCATAAAATCACACAATTGCAAAATTTTGTCAAAAATAACTATTTGAAAAGATTTCTCTCATTAGTCAAATCACATATTACGCTGAATAAATATTACTACCTTACATAAATCGAAAACTCCCTATAGTCAATTTGCTGCTGAATTAAGAAAATCATTAAATTGAAATAAAGTAGAATTCGGTTATTATAATCACGGATAATGTTGTCAATCGGCTATTGTTATCATAATCAGTCAGTCCCAAAATATTGTTCAATATTTTTTAGCCACTATTTAATGTTATCAGCAAGTTATTGTTATCAACAAAGCACTTGTTCCAAAGTGATTATAATAATCGGAGGCCACTGTATATTTATATTACAAAGCATTAAAATGTTAATTTATGAAATTACAAATAAAACAGGAAAGTACACAAAGTGTATAAATTCTAAAAAAACAAAAAAACCCGCATTCACATTTTTAGGTTATGTCATCAGTGGTGTTGTGTTTAGTTAAAATTCTCATTGAAGATTTCGAATTTTTGAACGACACTTGTACAAAGTTCTATCTTGTCAAACCAAGATAGATGTCGAGTATTGTTGAGAGCCAACGTTCTACTTTTCCCAAGACAACAGCTCAATGGGAAGGCAACAAATGGTAAAGATGGGGAAGGTGAACAAAGAGAAAAAGACAACAACGACAAATAAGAAAGCAGAGCAAGCAAACGAGCTTGTTGAGTGAGAGTGTGTGAGCTTGTTGAGAAGCAGCACATGACGGTAATTACTGAGCAAGTTCCAATTATTCAACGTATAGAGAGCCTAGCACCATCACGTCGTTAGACGGCCAACAAATCGGGCATCCAAGTGCACAGTCGTATTCTGAAGATGGTGCAAAATTGCCGTTCTTTGACCTCTGCTTTTACAAAACACGATGAAAATCGCGAACGCTACCAAACGACGACAATTCTCAGTCCTCGCTTTGATGGGGTTAAAAACCAGCAATTTCCTTTCATTAAGAAGTTAAGCAACTTAACGATTGCAGATGCTAATAGAAAATCCTCTACGCTGCAAAACGACACCATTGGAATTTTTTAACTACTGTATATCTTAGTTTTATCACCAAACGAGCAGAAAATGTAAGCAAATTTTTAAAGTTCAACGGTTACAACAACTTTGTGTTATTTATCAACAAAATAAAAACGAAGAAACAAGAGTTATGAAAACTTAAAATAATAAAAACTTCGAAGTTTCAATGTAATAGGATGATAAATGTTTCTTACAAGTTTGTCCCCATGAACACTCCTCCTCCCCCCCAAAACCGCTTCCCACATAACGCATTTAAAATGTGGAGTGACTTACCTGCCAGAATTCGGAAGATGGCTATCCTTTCCCTCTCAAACATGTACAAAACCCTATAAAAACTTTGATGTTGCCCTAATTGCGCACATTAACCAGTATTTGTAATTTTTTTTTGTGTGTGTCCATTTGTTTGTTTTATGTTTTTTGTAACTTCTGGTTCTTTGGACTATTTGACTTTAAATAAATAAAAAATCAAAAATATTTTTTATTTAATAGATTATGTATAAATTGTATATGAGAGCGTGGTGTTCGATTTCAAATAAATATTTCATTCCACACTAATTGAACTGTCACGTAAATACACAAAAGGAAAATTATGAGACGTTAAAGTAAAAAAAAAAAGAGAAACAGTTCTGAGAATTCCAAAAGTCAGGAGAATTAAAAATAAAAAAAAGTCAGCTCTTATTCCCACACTGATTAAGCAGTCTAATTAAAACAGAAGAAAATTCCAGAAAATCGTGTGCCAACTTTGGTTCCAAAACCAGCATTCAAAATTTAATTGTTATCGACCCGAGAATGAATGTGGAAACACTGGTTGTGTCCTGGGCAATAACTAGAAATTAGTCATCAAGCAAAAGACGCTCGATTTAATTTAGCATCAGGGTCGTGTGCTTGTGTGTTCGACTGTTAAAGCGACGGAATGAATTTATGGCTTCTGGTGAAAAGATTAATAATGAAGCATGCTAATCATGAGCCTGCTCGACAGAATATTACCACCCCATATTCCTTGACTGCTTCGACACACGAGGCCATGCAAATATGTCACGTGAGGTTTAAAGCTTCTACAATGCGATACGGAAATTCCATAAATGTGTAAAATTTCATCGATGTCGCTCAACTGATCGATACCCGACGTCTATTACAATAATCGAATTTGATTTCTATCCAATTCACACAAAATAGCGCTTTGTCGAAAGATCAACTTTAATACCCCTTTCATTCTTGCAAGATTAACGTGGATTTGATTAACAACTTTCGTTTTCCAGTTTCGTTGGAATTTGCGATTGTGAGACGAATTAAAAAAAGGGTGATATTGCAGTGGGTTTAACGACAGTGTTAACTACCAGTAATGTCCAATAAACATGATGAGTAATTCGCCCAATTCGCTAATAATTACACGTGTGTGAAGAAGCACGAGAAGCATTTGGGGGCTCGTTCAAAGTGATGATCATTTTCACAAACTGGTTATAAACTGCTAGTAAGGGGATTACCCGGGAAATTGATGAAGACAGGTACTCGATTGAAGGCAACTTATCGGATCGATATTTTTGATGGGGTCCAGGGAGAGATTTGGAAAATGCACTTTATACAGTAATAGAGTAGATCCAGAGTGGTAATATAATGTTGTTCCGAGATTCGCAGTAAAAAAAGGGCGAAGAAAAAATTGACTAAAATACAATATCGAAGAAGAAATCCCATTCAATCAATACGTCCCCTTGGCTACAGTTTTAAAAAGCTGCAAAAGCCGAGTTGATCGAATAATGTGATTCGACAATTTCATCACAGAGTATTATTAAATTAGGTCCACATATGCATATTAAAAAAAACAAACAGAGAAAATGAACTACAATGAAAATATTTTCTATGCTATAAAGAATGTTAGATGTAACAGAAATACAACTCCTCCCAAAGTGTACTAATGTACAGTAATAGAGCAAATTACTAGATAGCAAAGCAAAGTTTCATTGTCATTTCAATGTCACAATGGGGGTGTCATCGTGATAAACCATGTGTGAAACGTAGCATGCGTAAATAACGGTTTTAATTACACATTTCACTCTAATTATTGGGCGTTTTCACACCAACCCTTCCCAATCCCTGTAGGAGTTTGACTTTACTGCACCAGCTAATTCAATAATCCTGATGATCGAAACAGCGACGAACGATCGATGAGAACACGCTAACGAACCAAGCCTTTCGACTGTGAGAATAATGACGCCCAAATCTACCGGAAATGATGATCAAGAGAAACATCGAAGAATTAGAAAACGGAAACCGGATTCTCTAGAAAACTAACAACAAACCCCACACACATCGAGAGAACTTGTATTTCAAATCTGTTTTCTTCACCGCACACTTAAAAACCGATTGTTGATACATAATAGCAAAATTACCGGAAAATTAGAAAAAAAAAATATATTTGACTTTTTGGCAACATTTTAAAGAAAAAACCGCAAACTGTAAACATTTTACTTACACATAAAAATGAAACATTTAAATAAAAATATGACTGTTCTTTTAACTTAGTTAACGTAATTGGTACGAACGGTTGTATGGTTCACGGTAATAACAGCACGAGTGCTTAAAAATGTGTATATTCATTTAGTAATGTAAATTACTGTACTGTATAAATTATTGAAAGCTCAAACATGTAGTTTATTTGTTGATTAGCCATAAACAGTTTAAAAAACATTTGGTACTGCATTATTTCTTGGATGTTTGAGTATTCCAAGAAGTGTTGAATTCAAGGGCTCCGGACAGTATAATGATGAGCCACACTTTTCCAAAAATGACATTTTCACATCAAACTCTCCCTCAGTGCTGTTTCCAATTTATTACTTTATCACTTTCTGGATTTTCCAGAAAATGGCAGCATAATATATAAATTCACATCGTTGCTCAGCGTGGTATTTTACGGAGTTTCTCACCAGAAAAATGGCTCTCCTAAACAATTTCAAAAGTGTGGCTTATCATTATATTGCTCGAAACCTCTCATTATAAGTAACTTATTTCTTTACAAAAAAGTGTAGCCATTAATCGGTAATCCAAAAGCTTAAATTTCAATGCTAAAAGTCATTTTTAACAAAAATATTCGAACACTGTTTGTATAGAATTAATAAGGTGGACCTGAAAAAAGAATAATAATATGACGAAAAAAAAATCCCTAGAAGCGCATTAGTAAGTTCACGAACTGCAACAAAGAAGAAAAAAACCACCAAAGGGTAAATGCAACAAGAAATAGGGCCAAGCACGTTCTTCGAAAACCTTAGGAAAAGCGAAGAATGCGTGTAATGCATTCCAGATGTTACACGGTGCCATCATTTGATCAGCTGCCATCGTTGCCCAGCAGCGGTCGTTTTGTTCAGCCTCGATCCGTCCAGGTCATCAACTAGCGAGGGATTTTGGTCGACAAAAGAAAAACGTGCGTCTGGTGCTAGAGTATGTTACCATCGGCACAAGTCTCCAACTTTTCTCTAACACGAAGACAGCGACGGACGAAGAAGTCCATTGGCGAAAAAAGATCCAAGTTAGTAAGGTCGTCGTTCCAATGGAGATTGAAGACCTCGTTTCCAACGCCCCGTAGGCAAACCTATGATAATGATGATGGTGATGGTGGTCGTAATGTTGCGCACAAGATGAAGGGGCTGAAAAGCTCTCTTCTAAGACACAACGAATGCAACTGGTGTGCCACAACTTGAGGGCCATCGATTGATTCAACCGAAAAGAATCTTATGCAGAAGCTCTTATCCAACGACGACGACGACGACGACGACGACGACGACGACGACGACGACGACGACGACGACGACGTCCAATCCCTTCCAACGGCGCAGCAATTGCCGTGTGAAGAGAGGCTTAACGACAGTCTTGGCGATGGAGGAGAAAGGACGGATGATTAATGAACACTCGGAAAGAGGGGGGTAGATGGAGAAAGGAAGCCAACCTGCCACTGCTACTGAATAAAGTGTGAAGAGCAGGAAAAAGATATCGGAAAACGACGACTTGTAATGACACGACCTCGGTCGACATCTGATGCACCTCACTGATCATCGCAGCCATTGACTTTTCTTTGAAATGCTAGTGTTTTCCAATTCAAATCAAGAAGCCATTTCAAGATCTACTTTTTCTTCCTGCCTTCGGGTTCCACTTTTATCCCACTTTCACTGCAAAACCTATCACTAACTTCTGCCATTTCCATAAAAAATATCGATATACCTATGAAAATTTTCCATCAATACTAATATAGCAAAAAACACATGAAAATGTATAGGTCTAAGTCTAAAAATGAGCTTGCTATACGATTCATTGTATGATTTTTTACTATTGAATAGTTTGAACGTCAAATAGTGAAACAAGGTTGTTGCTTGATTCACTTGCAAGTGAAGCAAGTGAAGCTTATATTTATAAAGTTTAAATCTTCTGACAGTTTCCGGGTCATTTACAATAAATTTTTACTCCAATATTTGGCTGCTGATTCCTAGACTTAAAGCATCAGATACCAAAACATAGGCGGTGAAATTTTGTGAAGATTTTCTCCACCAATTCATTGGAGTTTTTGCGGTTATCTGTAACTCCCAGTCTTTCCGTTTATACGTGACCAACACGAGAATGAAGTACAGTTTCAGCATCCCAACTACCACGACCACTGGGAGGTCTTGAAATGACCGTATGAAACTCCATTTACAAACTTTCTGAAAGGATCTTTAATCACTTCCATTAAATAAAGGAAAACGGATGAATAACGCACTAGCGACATTCCGTATTCAGAACTTGCAGTTGTTGATGTTTCTTCGGATGAAAAGAAAAGATACTTTCGCTACTTCCACAACAACTAAGTTGAAAGAAGGGAACGCAAATCGCATTGCTTCTGCAGCACACCAGACCACTCTTTCTATTTGCTATCGTCTTTCGATATAACAGTTGCACCAAAAAGAAGAAGTTGAAGTTGCATTGGAAACTCGTGGTTAAGAAAGTGGAAGGGGGAAAAGATCTGCGAAATATTTACTGCATCTGTTTCAAAAACCGAATCCACAACTTTCATATCTGACGTTTAGAAATTCACCCTACTCGTACTATCGATTGACATCAAAACCACTGCAATTGTGGAAAAAACGGACCCCTAAAAAATGGAAATTGGGAGGGAGAAAAGAGTTTAAGTACATTTTCCTGTCTCGGTGGTGAAGCAAAAGAAGTTCACGGAACTGCAAAAGAAGTTGCAGGTAGGCTACAAAGCTTGCCAATAAATGGCTTCCACCAGCTCGATTGGAAATGCAATTGGATTGAAAGTAATTGGATCACAATGCACGCACTCTGCTTCTTTCAGTGTGGTGTTCACTACACCCCCTAGTGAAAAAAAAATACGACATGAAAAGAAACGTTACAAGCTTACAGTTGCGGCATGCGAACGACAGCTAATTAAAAGGAAAGTGCTTGAAACGGATTCCAAACGTCCACACACATACACAAAGATTACTTTTTTGTCTTTCACATAACTTTTATTAGACTTCCTAGTGTGAGTGTGTGTGTGTGTGTGTGTAAGTAAGTAAGTAAGTAATAAAATGACACGGACGATTAAAGCGATGTGATGATGTATTGGTGCAATTAAACAACAAATTAGGTGTCATGTTTACCTCAACAAAACATAGAAAAAGAGAAGTAAAAGAAAAGAACCGAAATCAACACGTGCATGCTAATGGTTCGACTTAATAGGGTACGTTGATTGAAAACATCACTATCAATTAATTGCATAAAAATTTAAAAGCAATTGTAGTTTACTCTAAACAGAATTTGAACAAAAATAATGAAACGTGGTCTTATAACTTTACAACTAATTGAAGAGTCTAATGTAAAAGTGTGTTAAGTAACATTTTTGTCAAAAATGATCTAGAAGCATTTTCGAATGTATTAGGTGCAATTCTACCTTCCTATCGCAAAACAAGAATGTGTGCAAAATATTAGTGCAAGTGTGAAATGGCCCATAGACAGCAAAACGAGTTTAAATTTTTAAACACGTTTAGCTCAAAATTGTAGAACTGTTACTTAACATCCTTTTACACCAGGCCCTTCAATTTTTACATAGTTATATAATTTAACATGCACAATAAGTGAAAATTTAAAATACAAATTAAAAATTTGACGATACTTATATGAAACGGTTACGATGTTTCATTTTTATTTATTAAAATTTTCGCTTTGAATAAACTCACTAAAACGCATAAAAATAAATAAAAATAATTTTTAAAATAATGTTATTTTTTAAAAAAAAAAAGTAGAAAAAGATGACATCCTTATTTAACGAAAATTCTCTAGGAACGCATTCCCCGCGTTCAACAAATTCAAAAAATAAATAAAGCTAACCTCAACAATCAATATATCAACACAAAAGCGTCTTCATTTTTTTCCTAGGTGTACTGTAGTTTCATTGAGAAAACAGACTTCAAAGTAGCTAGTGCATAGTTTGTGTAGTGAGAAGTTGTTATTTTTTTTTAGCCTCACATTTCCAAAAAGGTGTAAGGAGCAGTGAAACAGAAAATGCATCTCTCACTATAGCAGTAGACACGTTTCACGGCCGATGAGAGTCGACAATTTCTGGCAAGCTGGCACGCTCAAACGACCGACTTCACTTTAACGACTCCTCGTCTGTTCCATCGCAAACGTACGCAAGAGAATTCACCAACAACCGACCATTATCGCCAACAACTTCAACTTTTCATAGATGAAAAGAAATGATAAAAAAAAAAAACAACACAAACAGATCTACATGGACTCCTCACAAAAATCGAGTGTCATAAATTGAAAACGTGTTAAGTACACACTTTCCTTTAACCAACTGAAAGCTCAGACGTCAGAGAATGAGATAAACGCTGCGAACATTGAAAATTAGAAACACTCCTGAATCGCGCTTTTCACTAGCGAGACGGTAAACAAAACTGTTGAAACGTTCTATTTTCAAAACGCGGCACCATTTTATATTACATTCTTTCCATGTTTATCGGTGTTGAATTTCATTTTCGCTATTCAATGCATCTTTTCATTCCCGAGCACGCTGTTGAACACCGTGATGAATGCGGAACAAGTTACATTGTGCAACGATCTTGCAACTCTTTGCCGCCAATACCAAGTTTTCGGCTTCAAGGATGCGGTTGTTCAAGGAAGAAAAAAAACATCACGAAAAAGTGAAACGAACAAGCTACAACCCAAACAACACCACACACCACATGGCCTTTGGATAAGGTATCTTCCCTTAGAAAAGTCAGCCAGTTTGTCGTCGTTGGTTGAACCTGCAAACATTCCCTATCAGCTAATGGGAAAGATGTTTCGTAAAGAAAAGACAAGAAAAGAAAAGGAGGCCAAGACCACCAACGTCGGAGGCGAAACAAAAGTGGCTTTTAACGTTGACGAGTCGAGTGTGGGTTATGGCAACGAAGAATGCATTTGTGCTGTCAAGACTTTCCAGGACAAAACGTTCCCTCGCCACACCAGCCAAGAGAGCATGTAACATTCTCTTTAGAATATTCTGTTTTCAAACGCTAGCTGCAGATTGTTTCACCACTCTAGAAACAAACCGCTTCTGTTTTGTTATGTTAATAGAAAAGTGCATAAAAGAGTGAAGAAGAAGATACTGAGAGAAAACAAACCGCAAACTTTTGTTTTTGTCAATTCGGTGAAGTTCGGATTATGTTCGCAGTACTTACGGAACATGAGTTGTTGTACAGTCAATATCGCAACTTCTACATAATAAGTTTCCTTACGATTTTTTATTTTTGCTTTCAGATGTAAAATGCAATAAAAAGAACAAAAATAAAAGTTAAACAAAACATTTGCATCATTACCGAACTTGTGACAAAAAAATAAAATAACGCTTTTGTAAAAATAAGACGGAAGACATCAAAAGTCTTGGATGAAATGAAAGTTGAGTACAAGATGAAACTCGGCACAAACATTAAACAAAATAGACCCATTAATTTGTTAGACAGAACAATATCTTCATTTGGAGACATTTGACTAAAATACAGTACACCGACAAAATCGATTAAACCGACGAAAGTTTTTGCATACTCTACACTTTTACTAGAACAAACACAACTACACTCACATAAAAATCTTATAGAATATATAGCTTAAAAAAGTTATAGAATATGTAGATTAATTTTGCCAAATCCATGAAACTTGCTCACAATGTTCAGTTGAAAAAATGTTTTTTATGGGGCATCCTGCAAGATACCCCTTTTTTTTATTTATTCTATTACAAAAAAAAAAGGAATAGCAAACGAACACTAAGAAATAACAAAATACACAATAAGATAGACTTTAAGTACGTAGTATTCAAATTATAAGGAACGCAATATCAGAAGCGTATAAAATTCAATATATCTAAACATTCTAAACGTTTTAATATTCTACATCTCTGAATCCAGATACAACCTCAAAATAAAACATTAATTTTTGTTCATATTATGCAATGGCTATAATGGATTGCATTACACAGCGAAAACAGCTAGCGCTAAGATTACAATGTGAATAACAGATAATGTATTCCCTCGCAATGTGTGCAATTACAAATGTACCCCTCGACGATAAACAAACCACAACGTTATCATGAAACTAACTATTATATAAGTATATATACACACACACACACACACACACACACACACACAGACCACACGCACACGAATTGTTGAGTCAGCAGTGGTCAGGGTAATGTGTGTGCGCAATTAAGATCGGACGTCGATTTCAGCCGAACGAGACAACTGTAGTAATCTAGTCCAACGATAAGACGCGAGTGGACACTAGCAGACATTGGTCCCATGAGTATCTAGTGGGAGATTTAATTTCGACTATTGCCCAAGAACTATCAGAATCTAGTCTTTTGGGACTCTATCGTCGGCCAACTAAATAAAAACACGGTCAGAGGGAAAAAAAAACATTAAAAAAAATACGAATGAGAAAACCACGAATGGGGGTGAAAGATATCATCCGGGAAACCATTGAACTCTATAATATAGAATATGAAGCATACATTTCATGCAGAGAAGTTTGGTTGGCAGCTGCAAGCGTACTCAAGACTCTGTTGAAGAGAAAAGTTGTTCGAAATCGAACCCACGTCCCCTGAAGCAACTTGAAGACGAATGGTCTTCTCTGATCCCGGTGAGTATTGGTAAAAGCCGTTCTCCGATAGCGTTTGAGAAGTTAAAGTAAAGACGTCCGATTACTGCACGAAATAAGGGTTCAGGAGAAGTAATAGTAAAGTTTGTGCAAAAAACTATTTGTCTGTCTGTTACTACGAGCACTAACTGCTGCGGATCGTCTATCGGTTCTCATTTAATTCGAATGATGTAACCTTAAACGGGAAAATGTTTGTCTAACTTCTTCCTAATCTCGTTAAAGACGATAAAAATATCGCTCGTACTGGGCTAGTAAGAGAGAGCGAAAGAAAGAGAGGTGGATGAAAATCCCACTCTAGGAAATCGTAAATAAAGCTTAAAACCCCCTGGCCTTAAAAATAAACCATAAATTACGACAGCAGCTTCAAGATGACCAGTAAATCTCTTCGCGCCGCTGTATATTTTAAAAAAGTTTTATTTCCAACATTAAAGGATTCTGCAAGACTCGCCGGCTCCATGGTTATTAATGAAGTGGCATTCGACTCATCGTAGCGGTAAATCTCGTCTGAGATCACCTAAAACTTTACTCCCAACTTCGCCGGGTAGACTGCAAGCCATCATTAAATAATCCTCACAAACAAATGCTGTTTTTTATTATTAAATATACAATAAATATATCTCACCCTTAAAATAGTGAAGCAGTTTCCTACTTTCAACTCTCATTTGTGAATTCTCCTTTGCTAATGATTGTCAAATGTAGAACATGGCAACCAATTGGAACAATTTAAATCTACTATATAATAAAAGCCATGTGAGTTCCTCTGTCCTGTCAAAAATTACGCGAAAACCAGAAGGCGTAAGAAGTTGAAACTTGGTAGGCCATTAGATTACACGCCAAAAGGATGCACCAACCAATTGGCGACCCGAAATTGTCATCAGGGGACGTGCGACAATTATATACGTGAAAATTTACTATTAGTTACTGTTAGTGGTTGTGCATGGTTCAATTTTGTGGGGAAACCGTAAAGCCTACGAATCTGAAAGTCAGAATGATGGTAGGTTGTATCCAGAAGGAGGGCAACAGATAGTTGACTACCTGACAGTGTCATCAGGGGGAAGTGCGACAAGCCTGAAAAGTCGAAGGAAAATTGCGCTGCTTTTATCAGTCATGAATAATTTAAAAGTTTAAACAATAAAAGCAACAATGAATTAACATGAAATTCGCGCTACCGCTATCTTTGTATTGTTGTATGGGTTATACATTTAATTTTCAAACTGAGAGGGGCGTACAAAGGACGGCTTTGTCGGTTTCCGAATAAAAATGTATAACATATGCCCTACGTTGACTTGACCTTAACTTAATATTTTTTTTTTTAAATTGGACCAGCAGTTTTAGTGTCACTCCAGTCATATCACGTTCTTTATCACGCGAACACACACACAAAAACAGACATCAAGAACATTTATATTATACAAACACACGTATATTTTTTTCTACTGTTAAAGTTCCCTTTTCAGTATCCAGTTTTAAGTTGACAGTAGGGATTTAAAAGAAAAGGAGTTCTCTTAGTTACCTGAGGGGTTAATCTCATCCAATCTTTTGATCCTCAATGGGAGTTTTCCTACTTCTTCTGACAACATCAACTACTATAAGTAAAATCCTACTTGCAATCCTTATAACCCCACAAAAAAAGTTATTCGCACTAGTTGAATTTTTTTCCACTGATGATATAAACTGTTCACAACACTAAATTACGAATAATGGAGCATTTCAATGAAATATTGACAACCTACTTCGAACTAAAAAAAGGAACCACATTCGTAAAGTGAAAGGACCTTTCAACAAACGATCGATTCAAGCTCCCAAAGAAGGAAAGTTGGGGGCTTTTCTCCAAATCAACGACTTTCTATTTTGGTAGAACTGTCACAACCAATGATCTTTCGTGCTGCTCTTCATGAAGAAGCATTATGTCTAGAAATGGCCAGACTACAACTTTCACGCTCACAAACCATTATGTTTTCAACACAAGACTTGATGGGAAGGGGAAGAGGAGAAAGAAAATGAAGCATTCACTTGCCCTTGTTAGTAAGTGACACTTCATTACTTCACCAGAACGAGCTGCTCAACAGCTGACAACACAATGCCCAAGTTTGTTGAATAACACGTGTCAGACACGCTCATCGGACAAAAATATAAAAATTTGCGCTAATCTATCAACTTAAACAATTGGCCCTTTTAACTGAATGTATGAAAACCGCACATGAACCGAGTTGGCTAACGTCTTAAAGTTTCCTTTAAAAGAAACCACATGAAAATAGGCAATGGATTTTGATGTATTAACAAAGTGAAAGTACAGCAAAACATCGTAACAAGTTTTCTAGATATTCTTAAAGACTCAGTAGACAGTTATTATTTATACAACTTCAATTATCTTGTTTGTTGTTCAGAAGAGAACTCGCCGACGAGTTTGCTTAACGTACATCAACAGGATACTTTTACATAAAAAGTAAAAATTTCATAGTTCACAAAAAACATAGTGTAATTATTAAAATTTAATGATTACACATACAGTATGTCTCTGTGACCTGAGAAAGTATTAAGTAGATACTCTCGGTGTACAAACGTTTGATTTATAAAACGCGTTCGTAAAGTGCGAGTTGCGTGTATAATTCATTATTCAAATTTTTACAATGTATATCCACACATTTTTATTTCATTCACTGTAAAGATATTTTTTAAGACATGTTTTCAAGTTTCAAATGTTGTTTTTTTTTTTATTATACCATTGGAAAAGTGACAAAAAACTCAATAAAACATATTTGTCACATCAAGCTAATGAAGCCGAAAGCTATTATTACCTTCATTCAAAAGTCATGATTATAAAAAAAAAAAACATAATGTAAAAAAACAACTTGAAAAGATAACTTTTTGATGTTTTTTTTCCTCCTCACGCTGAAAATTGCATCGAATCCCGTTTTACTTTTTTTTTCCTCACACATCACGGCAGAACGAGGAAGAAAAAATTCGAGTATGTGAGGAAAAAAAAAATTCCAGATTTGCTAGATTTTTGTTGGAGAAAGAATCTTATTCTTTTTCTTTCATTCACTGGTCGAGCTGTGTAACTCATCTTCGAAAGAAAAGATGATGAGACTGTTGGCGACATGCCCGAATCTTAAGCGTTCTTTGTCTCGAAAAAGAAATCATCACGTGACTTCCCTGTACAACCGAATCGAGAGAACGGGAGTGAAAAACGAAATGTGTCGTCTTAATTCGACGTTTCTCGCGAAAAATGCAGCAGCTAAAGTGAAAACAGCTACCCTTCGACTGTTTTTTCTCTTAAAACACCCTGTGTGTGTGTGTATGTGTGTCATCACTTCCCTCTGTGCAGCCTTAATGCGACGTTTGATTTGATGGGTGTGATGTTTTTTAGATGAGCCTAGACATGCTCACAAATAAGACAATCGGCCAAAAAAAGTACCCCCACCCCACCCAAAAAAAAAACTCCCAGTTGTTAAAGTTCCTTTAGTTTATTCTTTAAGACATTATAACGAGAACAACTCTACTCAATTGTTTATTTTATATTTTATTTCATTCACACAGCATTCCAAAGGTGAAATAACTTGTCGACAACAGAACGATACAACATGAAAACAAACAAACCAAAAATAAAACCTCAATATGTATATAACACAGCAATGGTAAAAATATAGTATGTACAGTATTATGTTTAACTTAATATTAAAGATAATAAATATATAGTAACTTCATCAAATATTTTGCTTCTAACTTACGTCTAATTTTAAATAGATTGCATACAGTACTTATACAAAAAAAAATGTAAACAAATTTTGGAGCAACTTAAAAAATAAAAATAAATGCACGGTTGTATTCATACGATCATAAAAAAACACAAAAAAATATTATCAAGCAATTGAAAAAAAAAAGTCTCCAGTATTTAGTTTTCTTTGTTTCTTAGGTGCAGTGTATTTGGATTAGGAGGTTCTAAGGTTAAATCCAGACCCTTGGGGAAAAAAGTCAACACGGAATTCGAAAAACTTTTCAACTCGAAAAAGCTATTGCTAAAGCAAAGGAAATAGCGCCAAGAGACACAAAAAATCCATTAAAGACGAACTGGTTGGAAAGCAGTGTATTTCAAGATAAACCGTGACGCGTTTGATCAAATAACTTATCTACATACCCATAAGCAATTCCACTGTCACCACCATGTCATTCCATTACGTCCACTTAATATACAGTATATCAGCTTACTATAATATTTTGCTGCTGTATATCTATTACTGTTTGAATATTCGTACGTAAAGTACTACAATTGCAAACTTAATTATCATTTACTAGAAATAACCCCCCGTGGTTGATATGGTAACTATGGGTACGGGGTGTCTAAAAAGAAATCTTATGTTTATATCTTTCTATCTTTCTGGTTTACTATCTCATTAGTTACAACTTATGTTTATGCAGTTCAAATTTGTCATACGTTATGCAGTTCATTGTTGTATTACTATTACTACTCGTATGGGTGAATAGTTATAATAATTATGTTATAATTACTGTTGTGTTAGTAATTATTCAGTTATATTTTAAATTATACACTATATCGATACCGGTACGTTACCTAGTAACGAGAAAAGTATTTGTTAAAATGTCAAGACCTCTTCAATTCTAGCACGTAACTATTGCAGTGAAGTCCTTCACTGTGAAAGGGTAAAAGGGTAGTGAAGCCCTTTTTTCCTTTACTTTGCTGCAGTGACTGCTTTGGCAGTGGTACAGTAACTAACGCTTACAACAACAGAAAGATTATGTTGTTAATCTTTAAATTTGAAGAGAAATGGTAAATCTATTATTAACGCTAATACCACGTCAAATTCTACAACTAAATTCTACATTCTAACTTCACAAAACCTTCAGTTTTGCAGAAAAAAAAATTATTTATTCCAAAGTATTAAAATATATTTACTGATAAAATCACAAAAACACAAACAATATAGCTATATAAAGTAAAAGCTACGTTTCACACAAACCTCGCATAAATTAAAATCAAATACAGCATAAAGAAATTTCCGTGAAGTGGTGAAATTGCAGTATTTCGTCAATTGTACACCACTGCACAAAATCGCGTAATAACACAATTTTTTCGTATATAAAAAGCATCTAGGAGAATGTTTATCATCGTATAATAGCAAAATCTCATATGAAGAACTTGCATAAATCAAATACTTCTTGTAAATTTCTAATTTTCAAATTACTGATATGATGCTTATTCAAGGGTATAAAAAAAATTGCACATAAACAAATAAATCAAAACTTCCTAAATTTCTATTAATATTAAATCTGTAATAATAGCTTTACACTCTCAATTAATGTCTTTATTATCACAATTCACTGAAATGTATGCTATATATGTCATACAGTATGTTTAAAAGGGGTTTTACACGTCAAACTTTTTAAATACAATTCCATCAATTTCAGCTGTTTTTTCTGACGTCATACACACGTTCGGGCGCGTTTTCGTGTTTTCGGTCAATCAACGAAACACAACAAAAGCATTGGAAAACGCCCGGATGTGTGTATGACGTCAGGAAAACAGTTGAAATCGATGGAATCTGATTGAAAAGGTTTGACGCGTAAAACGAGCCTAACAGTGTAGCGCCAAATGTTATGCGGAAATAAACCCACTGAAACTGAAAATATTCAAACT
The DNA here is from genome assembly GCA_034695005.1 of Cryptops parisi. Lineage (NCBI taxonomy): Eukaryota > Metazoa > Arthropoda > Chilopoda > Scolopendromorpha > Cryptopidae > Cryptops > Cryptops parisi. The sequence continues at coordinate 1,328 of JAQIWH010001366.1, read as the reverse complement.
ATTATCAAACCCAAGTATCTAAACTGTTTTCGGATGTCATTGCACGGAAGTCAATATAACTGCACCACATATAACGCGTTTGGTATTGGGACATCCTAGTAAGAGATTCAACAAGATTCACTACTACACCCAGGCATCGGGGGATCGAACGTGTAAAACAATTTGTGTTTTACAATAAAAAAGAAAAGGAATCATTTTATTTTCTATCACATATCGAACGTTCTTCTTTAGATGCCAATCTCGCAAAGAATGCAGTTGCTTTAAGAAGTGGAAGCGTGACGAAAACGGCGAACTACGCTGCCACCCGTGGAACGTTCCACCTCGTGAAACCCCGAAGAAGAATCGAATTAAACACGATCGAACAGTTACTTTTCTTTATGGACGAGCATTTCCGGCAAGGGACAGACGATTTCTTTGGCCAACAGTGGCACGGTCAATCGCAGACCCTTCATCAGGGGTCGGCAGCCATCGGCACGTTCTCTTGTCAATGGTGGCTGACAGCTTTAAAACCTTGTGCCAAGAGCCAGTTTTACCAACCACAATAACCCTTTTTTCAGGGGGCAGTTCAGTGCTCTCATATCGAATTTATGAGCGATTGTGAGTCGAAACGCGATGCCCCGGAAAGTCATCAGAGATCCCCAAGTTGCCACTGAAAAGATGGTTCTTTCACAACCATCTCTTTATTTTTTCTTTCTTTTTCTTCTTTGTTTGAAACATAACGTTTTTTTTTTTTTACTCCATCAAAAATGAAAAAAAAAATCGTTGTGTACATGAAGATGATTGGGTCACTCGATGCTGAGCAGCGGTGATCAAATAACATCAAAGCCGGAAATCTCCGATTGCAACGTCCATTTCCAAGTTTTAACTGTGTGACAAAATGATGGCCATCTCGTGTTCAATTTCACCAAATATAAAAAAAAAATATATAAAAAAAAATTCTCGCTGGCGGTTATCTACTACTAAAAAAAACTTTAGTTATTTTGATTGTCCTGTGTTGGACGAGAAGAAACACAGTGTCTAGCAAAGACAAGAAAAGTGATAAAAGTTTGATGGCTCGAAAGAATCTCTTAACAACAGTGACTATAAACACGAACTTCAAAATCCACAGCAGGTGACATTTTAGAGTTTTCTTTAGCGTGGACTGTAATACTTCAACGGTAAAGAGATCATGTCTTCAGATTGAAATTCAGCTGTATACACAATATGAATTAAAGTAGAGTGTTTCAAATGGCATCCCACTGAGTAGTATAATGAAATTTTTAACTACGTTGACGATAACTTTTTAGTTTTTTCTCATGCCAAATTTGATTCTCATATTTTACATACTA
>JAQIWH010001365.1:0-32432 GCA_034695005.1 Cryptops parisi | reverse complement strand
TAATAATAATAATAATAATAATAATAATAATTTTATAATAATTTTAATTGTCATATAATTTGTTAGCTGCTTGGAAGCTTATCAAATCGTGGTTTGATCCCAAATTGGCTAATAGTATGAAATTCGTCTCCAAGACAAATATCAGTGAATTTGTTGATGACGAGGAACTTCCACAAAGATTGGGTGGCAAGGTATAGTTTTATTTTATACAATTTTATTATTATAAATATTGATGATTTTAAATATAAATTTTAATGTGTTTTTATTTCTAGTCACCATTCGAACCGATATGGGACGGTAGTGGTTTAGATTGATCGTTCATCATAAAACAAATTTTTTTGTATACATTTTTTGGTATTGGTAACATTAAGATTTGCGCTCTCTGTAACGTTGACACTTTTACTAATACATTAATCCATTTTTTTACTTATATATAATATTAACGTTTGTACTGTTTTAATTATAAAGTTAATGCTAATTATGTCAACGGGAATGACATAGGTTTTAATATTAAAGATTTCAAAACTTATTAAAAGTTTTCAAAACGTATTTAACGGGTAGGGTTGAATAATGGAACTTGTTTCGCGAATGTTAAATTTGTTGTTTTTTAGGATAAAAGTTTTAAAAAAAAATTAATTATAAATTTTATTAATTAATTATAATGTATAATTAATTTTAATGTACACAAATAAAATTGTTTGTTTGTCTGTCTGTTTGTGCGTTCATGATTTAAATTGGCCTTCATGAAATTTGCTGTTCAACTTGAGGAAGTTGTATTATTAGCTACACTCCATATTAGGAGGGGGGGTTATAAAAATAAATAGGAAATAGTTAAACTAAACATTCAATAAATAAAAATTTTAAATCGTGGTATTCTGTAGGTATAGAGGAATGCGTGGTTAAAATTTTAAGATTTTTATGATGCACAGTTTATTTATTATATGGATTTAAACTTATGAACTCAGTTTAGTGTTTGCATTTGTCGACAGATGGCAATACTTACACGATTTTAAGATTATTTCAACCCCAGCCTAGAAATTGTAACTTGACTACCAACGAACTCAATTAGAGCTTGGGGTATAAACAATTAAATAAAATAAATTTATTTGAAATAAATTGAACTAATCATCTAATTATTTAAACATTTAAATTCGAATATTTTACGAATATAGAAGAACATTTAATTACATTATATATATATTTTAATAAGGTAAAGTGCCCAGAATTCCGTATCCCCCAATCCTGGACAGTAAACGACTACGGGAGGGCGTTATACAAAGTAAAACTTTTTGATATTTATTGATAACGATTTATAAAATTAAAATGCAAATTCTAGCGACTTTTTAATTCTGAAAAATTTTCATATACAAAAATATCGTCAAACCGAACTGACTTGGACGAATCCGGGAACGGCGTCGAAATTTGGGACAAATTCATGTCCCGAGTGCACCACAAATTGATAAGGGGCAAAAGGCTCAAATTCCGGATAATCCCAAAAAGTTCGGGACGCCTGATCACTTCAATTTCAAATTTATTGGTGAAAGGAAAACTCGCGAATGTGAAAAGCTAATGAGTCGCCAATGTGGAAGACTTTTAAAATTCATATCACAAATGACCAAGTTTATTGTTTTTTTAACTTGTAATGACATAAAATAAACATCTAACAATTTTATATATCACATAAAAAAAAAACAAAGCATATATTTTTATAGAATCAATCAAATATATAATCATGACCACGTGTTGTGTATTTTATGATGTACAGCAGGCGTGTGTTTTAAAAAAGATTACTTTATGATTAATAAAATTAATAATTTTTGCTTTAACTCATGTTGCATTTGCCAGAGTTATTTATCGTTTAACGCGTATTCCTTCGCAAAAAATTTTAAACTATCGGTTTTGGTTTGAAGTTTTTTAAAATTTAAACACCACAATGTGCTGTTTGAAAATGAGCACCATCGCATAAAATCAGCATCGCAAAATGCGAAACTACATATAAAATGCATGCAAACGTTAGTGCAGTTATTTTTACTTTCAGACAATTTTTGTTGTATTCTAGCCGTTTGTTATGTCATATAAAAAGGCTATAGATATCCAAAAACAAAATAATGAAAGAATATAATAAAAATTGTCCGGAAGCAAAGGTGACTAACAATAAAATACAATAAAATTAAAAAAATTCTCAAAAAAATTGGAGTAAAATAAACATATGTCGCTTTAAAATGGAAAATACAACAAATATATAGTTGTGGTTTAAATGTTTACATAACGCGTAAAAATATTTATTTTTGATTTTTTGATTTAATTTTTAATTCAATGGAAAAACTATGAATCGGATATATTAAAATAAGGACCAATAAGTGGGTTGCAAGATATCTCACTCATAATTATTTGAATGTGGTAATGCTGCTAAAATGGCAGTGAATCTTTAAAATGAAGAAATAAGTACGCTTTTTATTTAATTACAATTTATAACCAATTTATACAATAAATAGGAGGCTTACTTTTGTCCTAACGACTAGCCACTGGTATGAAAAATGTCACAAAACAAAAACTTATTCATTTTACGATGAACGATAAATTATTAACTTTTTTAAACAAACCTGAACTGATATCAAGACAACACTTAAGTTAGGTTAGGTTAGTTAAAACAAACAAAAGCTAGTGCCAAACAAATTTGTATTAATGCCAAGCAATCGCGCCTTCAACGGTGATTGGCCGTTAACACGCAAGTGCCCAATCAGAATAGTACAAAAACGGATGACGTCATGCGTAATTTAAATAATTCGCAAAAGAGATTCTACTAGTTATTCGCTATTGGTTAAGTATTCGTATTTATTGTTGAGACTCGTTGAGTTTTCAAATACGCGAGGTTGTCACCAAAACACGTTTATTTTTATAATTAAAAAAAATGGAGAAATATAAAATTTTAACAAATAATTAATCGATTCCATTTTATTATCGATTGTTTTGTATCGAATTATTTTTATGATCTAGTGAATTTATGAATTTATTATGTATTTTTGTTTCAATTTCACTTGTTATTCCAAAATATTTGAACGAACTGTGCGCAGTTGACATAGCGAATCGAGACAATGAAGGTCACCAAATAGGTAAGTACGTCACGTGACATAATAAATTATTTTTTATATAGAATTTTTTTAGTGTTAATGCAAGACGAAGATTTTGAAGAAAAAAAAACAATTCCCGAACAAAACTGTCAACATCAAAAGAATTTGGTCGAAAACATCGCTCAACAGAGCAAGGGTGAAACAAATTCTAGACGAAAAATGCTGGACTAAATAATAATGTGTTAATCAATTAAACTAAATATAATTGAAATTAAAATAAAATTGAATACTAAGTTATAATATTAAAAATAATTGTAATAGGATTGAAGTTTTCTCAAATTTAATTTTCGGTTTATTTCTCTGATAGTATCCTTATTTTATTAGTAAATTTTTAATTGAAAATTTTATGAAACGTATAATTATTAATATATAATGTTTACTAACTTATATACACTATAGCTAGCTTATACTTAGTATATATATATGTAATGTATATATACAATATAGTACTTTATGAAATATAAAACTTGTCATATCATGATTTTTGAACCACAGTGACATTTAAAAATTATCAAGAAAAGTATAATTTTTGTATTTTTATATTATGTATGTATATATCTCTTTGAAAACTTAATAACACATTTTTAATTTTCAGTAACCATTCGAACCGATATAAAATTGATCGGTCAGTGGTTGCGATTAATTAACGAACCATTAACAAATATACAATTACCACGTCTAGATTTTATTATCTATGTCGATTATAAAAATCATGTTAAACACTCATTGAGATTATGTATTGCATTATATTTATATAAATTCTTATGTAAAACTTTCGGTGTTGCGCTGTGTGTAGTCTGAGTCACTGGTGCGCATGCGTGTTGATAAGTTGAGACATAAGACGTCGGCTGCTACACTTATCACGGTGACATCAGGTACAACTTGTAACAAGGTATTAACCATTGCAAACTAATCATGGCTAATCGAAACATTGTCAACGAACTGAGACAGAATGTCCTCGATACCATCAAACAACTACCAAAAGGTAACAAAACATTATTTTATATGTATTTTATAATATGTTTGGTATTTGTAAGAAGTTGCTGAACTTCGTGTCGTAATTTAATCTTCACCAATAGAAGATAACTACAGTAAAAGATAACCAGATAAAATATCTTGAAGCTCTCGAGTTGAAACGTTTGAGTTTTAAAAATTTTCCATTAAAAAAATATTAGTAAAAAAAATATATTATAATAATAATATAAATAATATATTATATATATATATATATTATTAATAAATAATATTTTGTAGGTTTAACTATATATTCTATCAATCCATCGATTAAAAGATGCGATATATCGATATAAGTTTCTTATATCGATGTTTGTTTATAACTTTTTGAATGTTTAAAACTTTTTCAGCAATTTACTTATGTGGATGAATATATTATTTTACTCCATGTTATATTTTATTTTTCAATTTTGGCTAGATTTTTAAATCGTGATACATCGATATAATCGATATTAAATACCAATTTAGTTTCAATACATATATATATATATATATAAGATCAAGATGAGAATTCCGTTACTCTGACGAACGTTATAAAAACCAGGCAAGGCACTAGATTTCTAAATTAAATAAAAATAATGAATGAGTGCATCCGGTTTAAGGTGAACGTTGGTATATTTTTCACAAGGAGAAAAAAGTGGTAGGGATCTGGCGGGAAGAGGGGGAGGGGGTAGTGTTTGTTTGTGTACTTGGGGTGTTTTTTGTTTTATGGGAGAAAGTTTTTTTTTTTGGTATTTGTGTATTTTTTGTCTGTTGATCTTTTTCTTTTCTGTTTTTTCTCATTTCTTTTTCCGTATTTGTGTTGTGTTTGCCCCTTGATCAAACCATTTTGGAAGGCGAAACGTTGGGTAGTCGATGGGGTGTATAAGTCACCCGTCAGTGGCAGATAATGCAAAATTTATTTTTATTTATCTATTTTTATAATTTTGATCTGAGTTTTATAATATTGTAAGAAAAATTATACAGGGTGATTCCGTATTCGCTATTAAATCTTTATAGTTTGGGTATAAGAAACTTACTTGCCAAGTTTCATGCTTTTGCTTATAACCCCAAAATGCACAATTTTAGACATATTCTCCAGACTATGACAGGGTGGTAGGCGCACCAAAAAAAAAGTCCATATAAATCTATGTCCTGAAATACTTGGTTTGTTAGCTACAAATCATAGTTTGACCCATTGCTTGTCATGCAAATTGTGGTATCAACGACTCATTAATAGCATGATTTGCATTGCATCACAACCAATGGGTCAAACTACGGGTTGTAACTCGCAAACGAAACATTTCCGGATGTAGGTTTATATGGACTTTATTTGTTTTGGTGGTGCCCATTATACCACCTTGTCAAGTTTTGCCAGATAATACCGAATCACCATGTATATCGATTAATTGTCACTTTTATTTTATAATGTAATCATTTTGAATTGATTTGATATATTATCGATGTATCGATAATTTCGATGCAATCATTGTTCATCGAATGGTTTAAATGAAAAACGAGCATGAATAAAATTGTACTTAGACTGTAGTTGAAACCTATTGTTAAGTACTTATAAAATTATATCGTTAATCGAATTACATTGTTTCAACAATTTCACATGTTTTTTTAAGAAAAGCCTAAATCTCTCACCCTAATGAACATAATTTACCAATACTAAAATACTATTAAAAACGCTTCTTTTTTTTTTTAACTTTACGACGTTTCGTCTCCCTTTTAGAGATTTTGTCAAATGAAAAAAAAAGAAGAAAAGTAGAATAAAAGTAAAGAGACAGGAGGAGATAAGTGTAGTTTTGTAGATAAACAATCTCAGAACGCTTTCCTATTTTTTTTCCTACTTTTCTTTTTACCTTACAAGGCCTCCAGGAGGGAAGTGAAACGTCTTGAAAGGGTTTAGAAAAGTTTAACGGCCAGTAAAATGAAAAAAAAAATCATTTAAAGTTTTGTTTACTTGTGATAAATTGTGTTTATGATGAGAGGGTAGAAAATGACGGTTGTGAGAATGAACTGGGTTCGAATGCAGGTCAAGTGGGGATGTAATGAATAACCTCTACTCCCTGATGTGCGAGCGGATGTAAAAATTCCAAACTTTGTCCACTTTTGAGATAAGTCAAGAAATCAGATACCGACGTTTTAAAAGTTTGAAACGTGTCAATAGATTAATAATACCCTTACTTGAAATTATAAAGTTGGGTCACTAAATCGAGAAAATTTTTCTTCTTCGATTGGTATTGAAATTAATATAGTTAAGACAGAAATTAACAATAAAAATAAAGTTCTATTTAATCTATGCTACTTGCGAACGGGAACAGATAACAGTGCTGGGGATTGCCATTACGTCGTTAACGACAACGTGTCGAAGAAAGACAAAAACGAGCCGATGGAAATCCCCGAAGCAATTAACTTTAAAAATTGGTATTGGAAATTTAACTAAATTTAGTTAAATGTTATACCGATAATCATTAGTTTTAAAAACATTCAAGTTTAACAAATTGCGTCATCGTTATTCACAGATTACGTGTTAGTCATGTCATGTTATCCAACAATGAACGTAAGGCAAATTTAATTTGATTTATAACAAAGAAATACATAACGTGAGGCAAATTTGAATTACAACAATGAACTGCACAACTAAATGAAATGCTTTAAGTAATCTAAACACCCCGTGGTTACCATACCAACCACGGGGGTTAAGTTCTAGTGGTTTATTAAACAAGATGAATGATGACTCGTTAGAACTTTGAAGTATTGTTGATCATGGTAACATGGAAAATGTATTTAAATGTTAATTTTATAAAAAAAAATTGATATTCCCACTGATGATTAAGTTGTATCTGGTGTTGTAATTAATTAATAGTTTTGATATACTCAACAACATGTTCCCTACCCTGATGAACATAATTATCAGCAGCAAATATTTCAGCAGAAAGATATGTTCAACTTACTGATTGCGTGAATCTTTTCAACTCTTTCTTCTTTTTAACGACGTTTCGCTTTCTTCCTGGTGGCTTCGTCACAGGTAAGAAATAAATGTAGCATAAAAAAAAAAGAAACTGCAAGAGAAAAATAAATGTAGCAAAAATTTCGGTGAAGTGTTTACATCGCCATCTCTAACCACACTCTTTATTGATCATGTTGATTTTGTGTTTAATAATGTTCTATTTTAACTGATAATAAAAAAAGGGGTGAAAGTGCCTCCAGCAAGTTAGCAATGTCTGAGCCTGCAGCCATAAATGCTTTCTGCAAATGGTTATGTCATGCTGAAGTAGTTATACGATGATGGTTACAATTATGAAATTCTCGAACAAACAAGTTCAACAGAAGAAAAGCTAGAAAACTCAAAGGGGTAACCGATAAACCTAAGAAACTCAACGTTTCACCTGCCCTAGAGCCTTCGCCATGGAAAAAGGGAGGGTAGGAGTGCGAAAAGTGGTTAAAAAATGGTTACAGGTGGTTTAAAAAACCATCTGTAGGCTAACTTTCTCACGTTTCTCGTTTTTCATTCTTACCAGATCATTTTTCGTTCTTACGAAAGCCTCTAAGAGGGAGACAAAACGTCGTGCGTTATAATCAGTGATACTGTTCATATGATTATTCAAACGTTCGATTAAATCATAATCTACAATAATTTCGCTGTTTTCGGTCGAATGTCTTGGCACGTGCGTTTTGCACTGAGTTCGGCACGTTTTCAATAAAATTGCTGAAAATAAGCTACGGTAGCGGTATCGAATTCGCTATAAAAACACGTCTATCCGGTCAGAAAGTTAAACGTTTTCCTTCAACTCAAGAATTGTTCGTTTTGTGATAAACTTGAATTTGAATTTATTATTATCACATCCAACTTAGAATAAAATACATACAGAAATAGTTTTGTCATTATAAAAGATATGATATAAAGACAAAACGTTAAAAAGAAAAAACTGAAAACCACTATGATTGATTTTCAACTAATATCACATCAAGTTTTAATGATTATAATTATAAATTTATAGATGAAATTGACGTCATCGATATCGAAAGATGGGAAAAAGACGACAAATGGGTTGAGCGATTTCTTCGCCATAAGAAAATGCAAGTTGAAGACGCCGCTAAGATGGCGATCGAAACTTTCAAATGGCGCCAAGAAAATCAAATCAACTGTAATACCCTTGCACAATTTGATCGTACTTATATAAAAATTTATTAAATTACAATCGAAAAAATTATTTTTGATAAAGACTTGACTGCTGAAAAAATACCCGAATCCTTGTTCAAACTTGAAGGAAATTTCATCGCCACCAAAGACAAAGGAGGACATAGAATTAGTAAGTTAATACTATTATTATTATTATTATTATTATTATTATGATAATTTAATTATTATTATTATTATTATATACCTTATTTTTCAATAGTGATATCGCAAGGCAAAACTCATAAGAAAGATGCGGCTATGTTACAACATCAGAAAAACCTGATTTATTATTGGTTAGAAAAGATGGAAAAGGAAACTAATGGAGATAAAATGACGCTTATACTCGACATGACTGATGCTGGACTTAAAAATCTTGTAATTATATATAAAAAAAATATTATAATTAATTTTAAATATGAAATATAATTTATATTACGAATTATGTTAATAGGATGTGGATTTCACCAAATTCTTTTTGAATTTATTTGTTGCTTATTATCCGGATTTTATCGGTAAATATATTGTATTACATATATTTAATTTTATATTATTTATAACAAAAATCCTAACTATTTATTTCATTAGAGAAAATCTTCCTGTTTGAATTGCCATGGGTGTTGAGTGGTAAGTAAATATTATAATTTCAATTATATAAAATTATGTGTTACCGGCAATGTATAAAATCCAGATATTTTTATATAATGTCTAGCCTTTTTTGGCACAGTATGAAATTAGTATTGGAATAGTTACGGTTAGGATTAAATTTAGCCCTAAATTTGAGCTTAAATGTTTTTGTAGAGAAAACGATAGTTTCATACTTTGCCAAAAAAAAATGACTAAACATTTTATACAATAAATTTTATATTCATAAATTAGTATATGTTTATATTTATTTTTTATGTTTATATTTTTTATATATTTTATATTTACTGTTAATTTAATCTATTAATTTTTAATTTTTTAATATCAGTGAGGCCTGGTTTCATATTTTTATATACGGTACTTTCATGTATTATTTTTTATATGTTTTATATATTTTGATTATATTTTTATATCTCAATATCTTTTTTATATCTATATTATATAATTTATTTATTATTTATTTTTCCATTTAATTTTGTTATCTATTTTTTTATGTATTTTTTATCTTTTTTATCTGTTTTATTTTTTAAAAATAAAATCCATATATATTTATTATAAATTTTATATACTTTTTTATTGACTAGCGGCTTGGAAAATAATTAAGGCCTGGTTAAGCAGTAGTTTGTCTGAAAAAATGCTACCTGTTAACAAAACCACAATTAAAGAATACATAGACGATGATGAACTACTCGTTTACATGGGTGGAAAGGTAAATATATTTTTTTCTGTATAATAATGAAAATTATATATATTTTTCTAAATATATTTTTATATATATTTTCAGTCGAAATTCGAATACAAATGGGAAGGCTACTAAACAATGGAAATTACAATTTTGTAAAACTTGCTTTTTTTTAAACATTTTGCATTTATTATTATATTTTAAAATTCACTGGTATACATTTTCGGCTATTACAAAATTCAAGTAAGTCTATTCTTTGTACCCTTTACATTATATTAATTAATACAATATCTTGCAGCAAATTTTATATTTTATAATAATTTTTTTTTGGTATTATAAAAATTATAGTAAAATTTTATTTAGTAGATTTTGAAAAAAAAATGGGTTACAAATGTTTACTCGTTTTTTTTATAGTAAAGGGTACAATGTTAATTAAATAACAATGTTATCTTATCTACTTACCTAATTCCATTTACTTAAAGTTCAATTGCTCCGAGTCCTACTTCCAATCATTTGATATGTGTAACATTTTAAATTTAAATTTTATTATAATTTTATTTTTGTAATGCTTACTAAAATATGTACCGATATGATTTTTGTAACGTGTTTAATTTTTAATAATGTTTAATTTTTTAACCCTATGTTAACCATTAAAGTTATTCACAGTGGATTAACTATTATATAATAATAATCACTGTAATTAATTTTTAACAAATATTTTTATATACAAATTCAAAATAACAGATTTTTTATGTATACTGTATAATAATTTTTATAATAAAATCAACTCATTTTACTTAATAAAACTTGTGTTTATTATCCTGCATTTGTTTATAATTTTTTAACTATTAATTGTGTAACAAAAAATATTTTACATTTATTTAACAATTTTTCTGTAATATTAAAAAATGTATATTATATTTTTATAATATTTATGTACGGTACAAATTTTATTATTTTTTTATACGCTATATTCAAATCAATAAAATCTTAAACGCAGCACTCAATTTCACCAATCACGAACGTTTCTTAATCATCGCTTTCAAATTGACACCGCTACACTTGATGCAGCTTTCAGTAGCTTTCATTCTCCGTTTAGAGACATGAAGAAATCGGCGCTATCGCTAGCGTTGCTCATCATCTTGTGACGTCACAACGCCGAACAAACGATGTTGTGACAAAAATCGCACGGCACGAGATTGGTTCGTCATTCAATTGCCTGAGAGATGATCGTTCGAAATGACGACTGAGAATGAAAAGAACGACATCGTTGACCTGAGGAAGAAGGTGTTGGACAAAATCGAACAACTCGACATTGGTAAGATGATGACATATTAAAACACTAATGAACTACTGGATGACGATGAAGACGACACCACGAAGAAGAAAGAAAGGTCACGTGACCTTGGGTTGACGCCGGGTAATCGTGTCAGCTGATAGTGATACCCTAGCTTTGACTTTATTTACTTAACTAACTGTAAACTAATTAACTAGTGAATGAAATAGTTTATCGGGTGTTTTGATTATTCTTAACTAACTCTTATTGTTTCATCATTGTTGTTATTTTAATTAGATTTTAGGTCACATGACCTTGATTAGCCGGGTAAATCGTGTGAGCTGATTAATCTTGTAATTGGATGAGTAACTCCGAGTAAATAAAATTATTTTAACCTTAATTAAATTTTATATCATTTTTTTAATGAGTACTATTTTAATTATATTTTCTTGTCAATTTTTTGGTGGGTAGATGGGGATTGAATTCCATTTTGTGTCTGATTAAAATGTCTGGTTAAAATAGAATGGGTTTGAATACAATGTACATTATTATTTTTCATAGGTTTTTATAGTTTTATATACAGTGAATCCGGTCATTATAATCGCGGATAATGTTATCAATCGACTATTGTTATCATTATCAATCAGTCTCAAAACACTAGTGTATTTTTCATTGTTTAATGTTATCAGCCGGTTATTGTTATCAAAAAGCACTGGTCCCAAAGTGATCATAATAACCAGATTCTACTGTATTATGTTTGTGTTTTTTTTTATATATGTTATACAGTATGCAAACATATTTTACGGGACTTTAATTATTTATTAAAAATTATTTTTCAATATTAAAAATAATTGTAATCAACAACCTTCGTGCAGATTTTTTAGAAATTCATATAAAAAGAAAACAAAAAAAATATATATATATAAATTATTTATATTATAAATAAATTCGAAAATATAAATATACTGTATATACATTAAAATCTTAACTATTAACTTTTATATGTAAAAAACTTTTTTTTGTATGTGTTACAGATAACGTTGACGTTATCGATGTTGAGCGATGGAAACACGACGACCGATGGGTAGACAGGTTTCTACAACATAATTTAGGTGATATCGAAAGTGCCGCAACGATGGCGATTGAATGCATGCAATGGCGGAAGAAGATGAACGTCAATTGTACGGTCACACTTAGATTTAACAAACATTTCAACGACGATCGATCTTGTGAATGTTTCGAAATCTTGAACCTTGCTTGGCAATACATTTTTTCAACACTTGTTTTACAGTTTTTGATTTTGCAACAACACTGAGGTGTTGTTGATTTTGCAATGCTGAAGTGTTGAACAATTTGAAATTAACATGATCGATCATGCGTTTATTACTTATTGAAGTATTTTAAAGTTTTTGAAAATAATTGTGACGTTAAACCTATTTTATATTTTTTTTTGTAGTAATAACGGAAGAAACCGTGTCAAAGACCTTCCTGAAAGCAGGTGGAATTTATGTCTCCAACGAAGACAAAAGCGGTAACAAAATACGTGAGTACATGATAAACTGGTTGTTGAATGTCTATTTTGATTTTGTAACATTTATTGTTTTTTTCATTAATTTATTTTACGTATTTTCTTTTCTTATTATGAAAAGTGATGTTTCATGGGAAGTTACATCACAAAGATGCAGTGACGTTACCTGAGAAGAAAAAACTGATCATTTATTGGATGGAAAAATTGGAAAAGGAAAATGTGGACAAGAAAGTGACGGTCGTCTTTGACATGTTGGACACGGGTTTGAGTAACATGGTATGTTAACTGACAATTTGTTGAACTTAACCGATGGTTAAAAATTTGTGCGAAGGATTAAAATATATATTTTTTAATAGGATATGGACATTATAAAGTTCATCATTAACTTATTCAAGTATTATTATCCGAATTGCTTGGGTGAGACCCTATTCTTAATACAACTTTTATATAATGTACTTTTGTGTATTTTGGTAATTTTTTTTTTGTGTGTATACATAGCCTATATATTGGTTTATGAATTACCGTGGGTATTGACTGGTACGTATTTTTTCTGTATATATTAAATATTGGAATTCACATATTATTCACATATCATTTTAACATAGAGGGTGTCCTGAAATTATCACTACAGCTTTATTACAGAACGAATGAAGGTTGTAGTAATAATTTATGGACACCCTATATGTTAAAACAAATGACCTTTCATAATTTGTTGCACAATGATTTATATAAAATATAAATCATTGTGTTGTTATTGCAAATAGTATTTGGATTATATCACGAAAATGATGATGCAATGTAGCGATGATGCTTCAGTTTCTTTGACGTAATGATCAGCTGACTTTGATCGATACTTATTTGTTATCTTCTTGATAGCCGGATGGAAGATTATCAAAACGTGGTTAAGTGCCCGGGCCGTGGATAAGATCAAATTTGTGACAAAGACATCTGTTCATGATTACATTGCCAGCGAGGAATTGCCTGTTGTTATGGGAGGATCAGTAGGTATCCATTAAAAATCTGCAGGAATGATTTAATAGTAACGTTCAATTCAAAACCGTAATGTTGGATCAAAAGAACGTCTTGATGAATCTGTTTGTTTGAAATGATTTAAAAATGGAATTTTAGTTTGGAAATTTTTAATATTTAATTTTAGTAATTTTAAACAAAAAATATTTAAATTTAAATAATTTGCTAAAAAAAAAGAAGTTTTTTCTCGTATAATTTGTTGAAAAAAATTTTAACTTCAAATAAACATAAACATGGATTTATTAATTTTTAAACGATTTAATATGGTAGCGAGTTTTTGGATTTTATGAACGAAAACTAATTTTCTTAAAAGATTTTATGGTTTGCCAAATAAAAAAACAAAAGCTAAATTTATAGAAATACATTTGAGCTAAAATTGCAACATTTTAAATATTTTGAAATTTTATTTTGATAAATTGGTGAAAGGGTTGATAAAAAATTGATGCTGGTGATAATTGTATGTTTATTTAACTAATATGTAATGAACATTTATTTTGTTACAGAGTACCTACGAATATGTTTGTGATGACGATGATTCCATTTCGACGTCCGATGCGGAACCTACCGAAAGCACAAGCGTCTCTAAGAAAAAGGTAAAACTGTTTGGGCTAACGTGGTGAGCTATTTAATAGTACAACGATTCACGACGTCATAATTCAATTCAACGCACAGTGTTTCAAAAGTTGACCCATTGAATAGACAACGATACGAGTTGATCTACAAAAAAGACAACAAAATTCATCTTTTTATGCCGATTTTCACGATGTATGTTTTTGTTTTATCATTTATTTGTTTTTCAGCACTGTTTATAATCAATAAAAATATTATTTGTTTTGGTGTTGTTTTTACATATGGAAAATACGCGTTATAAATAATAAATCGAAGTGACGTAAAAAAACGGTCGAATATTAAAATAAATAATTTCAATTTATGAAAATAATGATTGCCAATTTTGTAGAAATATTTTTACATCTGATATTGAGTCACGTAGCTTTTGACCAATATCATTTTAACTTTTAAATTATTGGTTAGCAGATAACTTCAGCTAGATTACACATGATTCACAACCATGACTCACAAGCACATGTTAACATCTTGTTTTATGGCAATGAGCTTTTTCCACGATCATGTGCTCGGTTTCGGTGTCATGGCGAATTGTTTCGACTTGAAAATTGTACAAACGTTGCCGAGTTTCACGTGCTTCTGTTGCGATACGCCGGACGGGAAAGTGACAAGTTCGAATATTGTATGTTTCCGATTGTTAAAATTTTAAGTCATGATTTGGTTATGGTACAAATAGTACATTGTAGGTAGCGTAGACTTTTGTTTTTATTATTATTATGTAATGTATTGAAATGCCTATTACTAGTCTTACGAATTGCATAAAAGTATGGTTGAAAATTATGTAATGTATTGAATGAATTTTGTATGTCGACTAATGCACATGTTGAAAGTGGACAGGTTTTTTCACTCGATAAACATCACAACTTGTGAAATGCAAGAATTAACGTACAGATATTTTTGTTTTGACGAAAAATTTGACTTGTATACATTTTATTCGTGTGATTTGAAATCACTTATGATGCTTGATTTAGAAAAATGTACAATAAAAACATGTTTTTAAAATTTGTCCCTCACATCCATTGTGTCTAAAGGCCACTTGTAATGTTTTGGTGGCAAGTGGAGCTATTTGTGGCCAACAATGACATCAGCATTTTGTCAATCAATTTTCATTGGGAAAGAAGCTAATGTCTCAATTTGACATTTCTTAAATTATGCAATTCTTGCGTGTGACGGGAAGCTTTGAATTCACCTCTGCAATGCCATTTTTTGGGTGTGGCAAGTGAATCAACATGTGGACTGCTGTGACATGCAACTAATGAGTGATGTCACAGTGTTGGTGATGTCACAGTTATCACAAATTGCTACACCAAAAATTGTGCTTGGTAGCTTTGACAAACGGTGTCAATGGAATGTCAATTTTTGGAAAACCTGCGTTGGATATGAATCGACTGTTTTGTTAACTATTTTGTTATTGATGACATGAATAGAACTGTAGTTAATGAAAATAACAAGTTGAAAGAATCTGCATGTTTTGTGTCGTAAAAGTTTATCATAGCATAAGTTTTGGTTATGTTATCGAGAGACTTGTTTGACCGACTATTTTTTGTCGTAGGTTCATTTTGCTAACGACGCTGAAAATTCTCAGGACAATGGTTCTTTATTACGAATAAGGTTGTTGAGTTATTTAACTATTAAATGTAGTAATTATTTTTTTGACATTGTCAATGTTGACACGTTTTATTTTTTTTCTTCACATTTGAAACAGTCCGTCCGACGAACTGGTATTTTCATTAGAGCAATCTGGCGATAGCACAGGAACGCTGTTTTTAACGAACAACAGCGAACAGTGCATAGCGTTCAAGGTAAATAATAATTTACGTTCTTTTGTTTAATTCATGATAAATTGACATTTTACATAAATTATTTATTGTTAAAACAACAGGTTAAAACGACGTCGCCCGAAAAATTCCGCGTTCGTCCAAGTTCGGGAACGATCAAACCTATGTGTCGAGCGGTCGTCATCGTTCAATTGCAAATGGGTACCTATCATGACACCTTTTTCGTTTTGTGTTTGAACAATGTCCTATTTTGGTGTTTTTAATGTGGATAAAAAATGTAACGTTTAGTTTTGAGTTATGAATGCATGTGTTATATGGTTCATTACAGCATATCAGAATTCATCTCTCATCCGTGACAAGTTTTTAATAATGTCAATGGAAGTTGAACAAGAGGAAATTGCGGGCCAAGAATTGCTGGAGATTTGGAAGAACAGCCCCAAAGACAAAATCATGGAACACAAGTTAGTTGACGAGCAAAAAATAAAATTATGTAACCACAAATTAATTGCTCTTAACAAAAAATAAAAATTGACTATACATTTTTTGTTTGATTCGAAGATTACGGTGTTCGTTATCATTACCGAGTCCAACCATCGTTAAAGATGACATCGTTGATTTGTCCATCCAAAAAATGGTCGTCAACAACAATAATAATAATAACAACAATGTCCCTGTTACTGTTAATATTATGCAAGTAAGTAACTGGCTAAAAATTAATAGCCTAATTCCTTAATAAATACTTTAAGTCACACTTTAAATTTACCACCCTTAAGGTGTCCTGGCACATGCAATTTTAGGTATGGCAGCTCGAGAAATTGGTGAACATTTGTGACAGCTTTTTGCCAATCGGTTTTCATTGGCTGGGGAAGAAGCTAACGTTAGAGTTGTCAGTAAATTGCTCGGGTTGCCATACCTAAAGTTGGATTGTCCACCATAAACAATAGGTTATGGGCCCAGCATGCTTCCACTATTTATTTATTTAATTTTCAATCTCGTTAACAGGAGTTAGATAAACTTCACAAACGGATTCGCAACTTGCATCGACTACTCGTCTTGTTGACGCTGATGACGTTCACCATGTTGGTCATTTTGCTATCCATGGTGTGGCAGCAATCGCAATCCGCAATGTACACTAAAACATCGTCCAACTTATTTTGCAATGCAATCGATGCGGAACAGACGAACGATATGTATGACCACCTCAAAAAGATTTGATATTTTCACCTGTGATAAAATTGTACAAGAATTTTTTTTTTCACCATGCAATCAATGCAGCCAATTTTTTGGACGATATGAATTTGTATATCGAACTGTTTTTATATTTTTCCGTGCGCCAAACGTGCTTAATCGTGTGAAACGTCGACTCTTTTCATTTTCGATTATTTTATATATATATATTTTTTAGTGAACGTTGTTCTAGTGATGGAAACTGCAGCTATGGTGAAACAAAATGGTGGAGTTATAAAAAATTATTTACAGATGAGGTTTATAATTTTCTTCTTATACGGCAGTATGGGTAACGTTTTTTTATGTTATTAATAGTGTACATGTTTTAACCTAAATCAGTGGTTTAGATTATTATTTTTTTTTTGCGGTTAATTAATCATTTCTAATGATTTTTATTATTTTTTTGGGGAGGGAGGGTCAAGTGATGGATTTTTGTTAATAAAAGAAATGACAATTTTGACCAATTGTGATTTAACTTCAACTAAGCTACAATATTAAATTTGCGGTTGACATTTTTTTTGTGTTGTTTTCTGGTTATCGTATGAAATCACGTATGGTTAAAAAGTTTATTACGCATTTTAGTATACATTTGTATTTTTTGCAAAAAAAAAACAAACAAAAATATTAGTGTTAGAAGCTTGATTAACGTCAATCGGCGTGAATATGTTTAGGAGATTGTCGTTGGTACGATGTCTAAAACATTTTGC
Source organism: Cryptops parisi (assembly GCA_034695005.1). NCBI lineage: Eukaryota > Metazoa > Arthropoda > Chilopoda > Scolopendromorpha > Cryptopidae > Cryptops > Cryptops parisi. Next base: position 14,623 of record JAQIWH010001365.1, on the reverse strand, counting down.
ATCGTTACGATGATTTTTAAAACCATCCAATTTTTAAAAATACAATACAGTAGTGAGAATATAAAAATATCGGGAACGTAAAATTATTCTGCAAAAAAAATTCATCTATTGACTTGACGATCGTCTAAAAAAAGAAGCGTACGTCCCATGTTGTCTTCTAAAGCTGAAGACATTTACAAACGAGGACTTCGTAATCGGTGTAGGTGTGTTCGCCCCCGCCGAATGGAATATAACAACAACCGTGACTAGGATGAACCTGCAATGTACAAAATGAACGTGGGGCGTAACCATCGTTGCAAGTTGCACGACCAGTGTCAGCTTTTACCTTTCCAATGGTCAATGTTCCTTCGTGGTGGACACGACCGACGTACAACGGTTCTCCTTGATCGCTGACTCCGCCTTGAAGCGCTCCGGTCGGTGTATTTCCACCACCCGCGATGATCCATTCCAGTTGGCAGTTGTGTGGATTGCACAAAACCTAGCAAATGTATCAAAGATCGAACTGTGAACTTAGATAACTTAGTAAGAAACTTGGGTGTTTGATGGAGACTCGCCTCGTAATCGTTGACGCCTTGTTCGGCACCGTTGTACGAGATGTAGCAAACGCCGTGCGATGGAAGTACCTTGCCCGGTATCACTTCACCCTCGTAGAACGCTCGTCCGACGTAAATGGTATCGGCTTGATCCCAACCGGCGGGTACGGCGCTGGACGGAATGTTACCGCCGCTCGAATGTTCCCAGTGAACCAGTCGGTATTCGTCTGAAGTGTTTCGAATAGGTTTAGAGTATTAGGTTTGTATTGTACTTTGGGTGTCGTTAGTTTGTGTGTGCTGTAAGTTGAGTCCAATTGAGTATACTGTGGTGAACCGTGGTTTGGCATTGCGATTCGATGTATGGTGAATGCAAATGTTAGATCTGAGTGATACAGTAGTGATACATGTAAATTTACATTAAAATGAAATTTACATTATATACATATGACCCAACAGTAGCTTGCCAAATGGGGACAGTTTCTGAACACAAATTTGTTACTTTTCTGTTAACTGAGAGGCCGTTTGTGGTGCCATGGGGTTGTTGTTTTTAACGAACCCATGCACGAGTACAGATAGCAGTTCAGGTTAGTCAAAAACATAACACTTCATCATTTAAATACTTTTCTTTTAACGGGGAAGCCGCTTGTGGCGCTAATGGTTAAACATGGTTTGTTTTTTTTAAACTAATGTATGAGTATAGATAATTAGATACTCACACTAAAAATACAACACTATAATTTACCATTAATTATAAAAGTAATAAGCTTTTGTTTCATCTGACCTAAACTGGTACGTATACCCATAACACCGCAAGAAGTCTCTCGGTTAACAGAAAAATTAACTAGTTTTTGGCAAACCTAAACTAGCGTCTATGGGTATACATACCAGTTTAAGTTGGTAAAAAAAAAATATTTAACGTAATTTTATTATATAATTTAATATTGTATAAAAAAATTTACAACAACAAATGAGCAATTTCATGGTGACTAACATAACATTTGGAAGTCACTTTTTTTTAATGTGTTTATTAATCGAACAGGATGGTTTATTTCTAACGTGTATCCTAGTTCTAAAGAATCAACTATTATCACGTAAAATTAACTTATATATTTTTAATTTTCAAATGGACGCCGTATCATGATGTTAGTACTGTGACTAACCTATAACCATTTTGCAACTTGTGAATGTTTATATGGATCAAGTATTTTTCTGAAACTAAAATTTCTGTACAAGATTCAACATAGACTTATGACTGGATGTTATTAATTAGTACTTTAGGTACTTTACAATCCATCGTTCGAATTACTTTACTTTTTTTTTTAATAAAAATTAAGTAAAAATGTGTGACTAACATAACGTGACTAACGTAAGCCGCAAAATAAATGTAACTAAACAAGCCAAATCGAGTTGAGATGATAGCCAAACTTGCCAGATGTTACTCTATGTGTCAATGTTTGTGTCAATCCTACTGTTGACACGATAATCAATAATAATAATAATTAATTAATAAGATTAGATATATAATATCAAATTTGCCTACTTTGACAAAAAAAAAGGTGTTTTGGGTTGACATGTTATTGGAATTGTTCAAATAAAAATTTAATTTAATAAATAAAAAAATATATATATATATAATAAATAAAATTCAATATATAAATAAAATTTAATACAATGTACAAAATATAAATAAAGTGTAATAGATGAACCATTACTATAATATATTTTATATCAACTTGACAAACTTTTGTCAAACTTTTAAAATAAACCAAAATACTCACGACCACAAGCCATAGCACTATTATAATTAGTCGATAATCGTTGTTATAAATGGTAAGTGTAAAGGGCACTATTATCCAAGTTTATGAGGTTGGGATGCGAGTGGAACAGCTGTAGTAAAGAAGAAGAATTGCGAATGAATATATTTGGAGTGTCTGGGTCCTAAAAATACCCTTCTCATCTCAACCTTGAAGAATTCCATTACATCACAAGTCGAATTGAAAGCAAATTATTTAAATTCCTAACTGTCATATTTAAATTGATTTTTTTTTTTATTTTTAAATATTATTATTGTTATGGAGCTCTTAATTTTTTAATAACACTTTTTATTAATGCTCAATGCCACTAAATCGAATCTTCAGCGGATTTAAAGACGACGCAAGTTTGACTACCCACACACACAAAAAAAGTTATAAGCATATTTATTTATTTATTTATTTATTATAAATATTTTTTATTAGAATTGCTTTTCTTTCCAGATTTTTTGTGATTATTATATATTTTTAAGATTTTATTATTATTATTTTTTTAAAAACATTATTTGTGAAAAATTTATTTGCGAATGTGCTTTTATTTTATTTATTTTTTGGGGGCATGTTTCTGATTATAAAAAGAGAAATATTTTAAGTATTTTTAAATCTAGTTATTTTTCAAATTTATAAAAATGATCTATAAATTATAATAATTTTATAACTATAAATCAAACTACTTCACTTGTTTGCTACCTATTTAATCTTTTGTATATACTGTTTTTTCAACGGATTCCCGAGTTGGCTCACGCTGTGGAGTTCTCGAATAAACTGAATTGAATTGAATTGAATAATAATAAAAGAGTTTTATTGCATTTCCACAAGAAATAGAGTACGAATCTCTATAAAAAATAAATAATAATTAAATTAATAACTCATTTATTATAAAATATATCATTATATTTTGGTTAAATATGTAAAATAAATTTTGCTTTTGATTATTTTTGCCCTTATTTTTCTCAAAATAATTTGTACTTTGACTAATAAAAATTAATTTAATTTTTTTTTGTGTTGTCGCTAAATTATATCTTTTAACAGATAATTCTATCCGGAAGTAAAAATAAACCAGATAATCAACATATATCATTAGCTTACATTCATAAATGCATATTGTTTTTAAACAGCTACATCGCAATATAGCAGACTACAACTTTCACAACATTGGAATTTTCCTTTCTGTAGCCTGGAATCCATTTATTTATTTATATAAAATCATTCACATGGAACTTTAAAAAATCATATTATAATTCATTGTACCATTTCAAAATTTTTTGTTTCAGATTTTATACTTGTCAAAGTTTATTTTAAATAAACATTAATTAACTCAATTTGTTCCAATTAGAATTCTCCCTGTATTTAGCGTGCCTTTGTCACACAACGCTGGAATTTGTCCTTTCTCTAGATTATAGAAAATCTTTAACATCATAACATAATGATCCCTCCTGTTTCTAGGTAACAAACTTGCCTATACGACCGCAACATTGGAATTTGTCCTGTCTTTAGATTAACCAACCACTGGCGCTGTAATCGCCTCAAAGTTGTTTGTTCTTGTCATTTGCAGATCGACGTTCATTGTTTACACATCTCAAATCCCTTGCTTAATCAAGATCATTTAAAAAACAAAAACAACCCTAAACTACTCTTCCAAACAATAGAGAACCCACTGTACTCATTAAGTAGTTGCAACTGACCCTTTTAACCACATTAACCGTTAACCAATAGTGGTTTAAAATAAACCATTTTAGGTTTATGTTGTTGGCGATCGTAACAATAACGCCTATTATACATGTTGTAAGAAGGTGGTGTAACGGGTAATAATACTTCTCCCTCGGAAATGTCGTTTGGTCATCATAAATTATTGAAATTATTGATACCATTTTAATAGTTTTTTCAATAATTCATTTTTATAGATGTGGCTTCACCTACGATGAGTCAGGATTTAACAAATATTAAGGATTTAAAACCTTTAATGAAGAATCTTAGCATGGTTTTTATCGTATTAGAAATGGGTAAGAAAATTAATTATAAAAATATATATTTTATGTATATGTATATATATAAAAAAAAATATGTATAAAATAATTTTAATATACAGGACAACCTAACAAAACTAAAAAAGGTCATGAAGTGCGAACGTGTAAAGTCGCCGACAAAACGGGATGCATCAACATTTCGCTTTGGAACGAAATCGGACAAATACTACAACCTGGAGATATATGTAAATTGGTTAAGGGGTAAGATGTGGTTATAATTAATTTAAATATGTAATAGAGAAATTTAACCATTATATCGATAACGTTGACATTCTTTATCGTAGGTATACGGGATTGTGGAAAGGCTGTCTTACTCTTTATACGGGCGAAAAAGGAGAAGTTTCCAAAATAGGAGAGTGAGTATTATTGTAAATTTGAATTAATCGTCATTTTCATTTCATCGACTAATGAGTGGTTGTTAATTTCCGTATTGTTTTGTGGTTAGTAAATAAACTGTTTGTGGGTTGAAAGCTTATATTTCTTTAATGGTGTTAATTTTCACATTCAACAGATTTTGCATGGTGTTCTCGGAACTTCCGAACATGAGCGAACCAAATCCCGAATACGCACAAGCACCCACCACATCAACGAAAACTGTAAATTTAATTCATTTTCGGATTTTAATTCGAACTATTGAACAAATAAAATGTCGAATGAATTATTGCATTTTCAGAATGAAAACAGATGCTCGTCTCCGCCGAACGTGCCACCCAGCGTAACTCCTGGAACGCCGAGTCAGGAAGCTCGAGGAAATGCAAACAATCAAGGTATCGTTGTAAGATTTTAAATCTTTGCAGCTTAGTATTTTTTCTTTTATGCGTAAATTTGTCACAAATGATGTTTTTTAAAGGAGGATTGAGCAACAACCAAAACGTTCCATTCCAACGCGCAAACAATGGTAACAACAACAACAACAACAACAACAATGGAAATAATCGACAGGGAACGTCACGATTTCCGAATCCACCGTATCCCGCTCAGCCAGTGCGATCCAACAACGGTGCCAGCGGTGGCGGTCTCCACAACAATGGTGGTAATGGTGGGGTAAACAATGCCGCTTCTGGAAATGCTAGTGGTGGAGGAAACGGTAACGGTAACAATGGCGGTAACCACAACAATAGCAATGGAGTGAACAACAGACGCGTCTTGCGAAGATGAGACCACGGCAGCAGTGTTTTAAATATTTGACTTTTTACATGAAAATGTCGATTCGGTTTGACAATGAAAACTGTTTGGTCACGGAACTCGTTCTTGACTGTAACTTTAAGACTAGGTAAATGTTTTAAAGAAAAAACAAAAAAAAAATGACAAAGTCGTGATTATGTCAATTGTAGAATTTTTTTCGTTATTATACCGTTTCTTTTTGTTACAAAATTGTAACGGTTTTATTTTTACGTTAATATTAGTTGAATTCCTTCCAACTTAATCGTTTTATTGTTTCTAGAAATTGTTTGATCGTAAAAGCAAATGTATTTTGCACGTGAAATTATAAGTTTTGATTTTATGTCATTGGACTTAATGAAATATATTTTTTTTAATTTAAATGTGAAATTCTTGAAAAAAGAATTGAATGTATTTAATATAATTTTTTTTTGTAGATGTATTTTTTGTTTTTACTTTTTTATATATATAAAAAAAAGTTGTAATACATGTTATACGTGAAATTATTTGAAACTTTTTTTTAGGTCTTTTGTAGTTAATTCATTTTTATTTTAATATTTTAGCGTATGTTTATTTATAAAAAAACTGACTTTTTTAAAGTTAATTTATAAAGTTCAGAATTAAAAAAAAATTAAATATAAAGATGTTTTTATTTATAATGAACTTAAAATAATTTAAGTTTTGTAATATAAGTTTTTCTAAAAAAAAATATACATTATACTTTTCTTAAATATAAAAAGTATTGTATTTTTATATTTTTTATTTTATTAAATATTTTTTTTACGTATGTTTCCGATTTTTAATTCCGAGTTTTTAATATTGTCAACAGATTTTGATGACGTCAATTACGACCATAAACAAACTCCAACCGGTGACGTCACTTTATTGGTTCCCACGCTTCTACTTCTATGACGTCACAAGTTTCGTTTTCGTTTATTTGAAATAATGGCGTCATGATTCTAGTTTCGTTTTCATTCTTTACCTTCGATTTGCAAGACACTCTCGTTTCACCACTAGATAGCCGTACAATACAACTATTTTATATATCTTTTTTTTAATAATTATTTTATATTTTCCGATGGCTGCTGCTGTTGTTGTAGTAGTGATGTTTTAAAGAGAAGATCGGCAACGAACCAGCAGCAGTAGTAGTAGTAGTAGAAGCAGCAGAAGAAGAAGCAGAAGACGACGACGGTGATGGCTGGCCATATGCCATAAGATTTGTTCACCTCTTTGGATGTTTTAGCCATGCGTGTTACCAATCCAAGGCTAGAATTACCATTCCCATCACCTCTGCTAGTGTTATTATTATTAGTAGTAGTAATCGTTGCCGTTTATCCTAATCATCATTTAACAACCGACTGTGCAAAATGTGGCCATTGAAAGGAGGATGCGCTTGAGTTGCAAAGGAATACGATGGCCAGGCCACCGTCCAGTGCTCGAGAATCTTTGGAGGAATTACCTCTGACAAACCATCATCAACTGCAGGTATACAACTAGAGATGTACACATTTTGGTTAGGTTAACCAAATGTCTAATGCCTAACCCTACTTGTTCTTTTCGGTCTAATTCGCTTTGGGTTGGAAATGGTTGTGCGGTTTTTGTTGTAGGTGTCAGATATGCTGATGATGATGATGATGTTTCTTCTTGAAATTTAGAAATGGAGTCTTGTTTTTTTTTTAATATTTATGTATATTCATAACAAGTGGTGGTTGTTTTTCGATTTTGAATTACGTTTTGTTTATTGTAATCTTGATGTAAATGGGGTTTTGGGTTTTTTGGATACATTAGGTTGTGAAAAAGATCACCGTTTTGATGATCTTCTCTCTTAAGGGCTTGGTTCAGGGGAAAAATGGTTTTTACGTTTTAATTACTTTTATTTCTGTTTAGTGTGTACTTTTGATAATAGGTAATGCGTGCAATAGATAATTGGATAATGCATCAAATTGGTAGTATGGATACATTTGGTTAGTTCTGCAAAAAAAGTTGTGCAAATCAACGTTTCGCCTTGCTCTTCCTTTTTAAGGGTTTGGTTCAAAACAAATTGGCTTAATAATATCTCGATTATATGTTTTTTGAGAAGTAATAGTAAACATATAACTACATAAAAGATAATGACTATGGTTAAAAACGTTGAGCACATTGACGTTTCGCTCTCCATTCTTAAGGGTTGGTTCAGGAAGCAATTGGTTTTGTTTCATAATTAGATTTATTTAGTTTCGATAATTAATGGATAAGATATAAATGGTAGTAGCTATATGGATGCGTTTGCTAGATTGCAAAACTGGGCACGTCAACGTTTTGTTCTTCTCTCTTTAGGGATTTGTTCAGAAAATGTTAATTCAAGTTTTAAAATGTAGGTTTCAATTACAAATATACTGTAATCATGATAATTAATAATTAATATGAAATTATCTAAATGATAATAGTACGATGCTAGTTAAGTGTGGATACATTTCACTTGATGTAGGTTTAGGTGTGGTGACAAAATGTACAGATCGCTGTTTAATTTATCTCCTCTTAACGGTTGTTGAAGCTTGTTTGAGCAGAAAACAAATGGTTGTTTAAGCTTCTTATATGTATTTTGTATACAGCATAATCTAATTTGGTAGTTGAAAATATAATGTGTGATGTCAACTTCTGTTATTCACAGAGAGAGATGCACAATGACGTTTCTATTTGACAACTTAAGTTAGGATATAAAATGTGTTGAAATTGTTTAAATTACACCTATTTCGTATATATAGTGATTATACCAATTAGAAGTAAAGAAATGGGTACCTGTAGTATATTGGAAGTACCCATGGATCCATTTGGTGTAGTTTGTAAAAATCGATGTCAACGTTTCTCTTTCTTCTCTTAAGGACTTGGTGATCTTTTAATTAGATTATTTTTATAATATATGCCTTGACAAATAGTTGTTTAAACGTCACTGAATTTGTGAAATTTTTCTTATATCATTTTCTTCTTGTTTTAAGGAAGGCTTGTTCAAGGATTAGGTAGATTTATAATTATGTTTATAATCTTCATGATGATGATGATGATTAGTAGTTGTTACTTTTCGAATTTGGATATGTTTTATGTAGTTTGTAAAAATTTACGTTTTGTTTTCCTGCGTTAAGGGCTTGGTTCAAAAAAATCAGTGAACGAAAACCTTCAATTGTTTTGTTTAGTGAAAATGCTGACTTCTCTTTTTGTAGTGGTCATTTTTTCCCCCAATGGGTTTTTGACGTTTCTTCTGGAAATAAAGGCTTTTCCGTTAAGTGGTCATATGTTTTTGTGTGCTTTTGCTTAATAACCATAGCTATAATATATTCCACAGGTTGAAAAATACACGTTAACGTCTCTATTCTCATGTTAGGGTTTGTTTCGCGAACGATTAGTGAGAACCAGTAATCTACTATAACAACATCGAATAACCTCTAGTATTACGTAATTAAAATGCTCATTAAACGAATTACTGGGTTGGTTTAAAAAGAAATACACGAATTAACGTTACACCCCTCTCTTAAAGGCTTCTTTTAGGAAAAGCTACAAAACCAATGGCATATTTTATATATTATTAAATTAATTTTTTTTTGATTTGACTATTTTTTTTATAATCAATTCCAATTTGAATTAAAAATAAACTAAATTCCATTTTTATTGTAAAAGTCGACTAAAAAATGTTTTCTGTGTATTTTAAACACGTATAGTGTTCACTAAGCGTCTGGTATTGTTCTTTGAACAGACGAAATAACTTGGTGAATTGAAAATTGATCGCCAATGGCAGACGACCAGACGGTGGTGGATGGTGGTGGTGAAATAAAAACCTGTTGATTTGATATTTTAATTTTACTTTAGATTATTACTACGTGCAATCAGGGGGTTATTTTGAACAAACAAGTAACTGCTAGTTAATTTATTGGCAGTTATAGTTTTGTATTGAATTTTGTTGATTCACCGAACGATGTCTCCTGGAGACGCATCTCGATTATCGATTGGCGTATTTCTCGGTTAATGTGTTTTTTTTTTCAATAGTTTTTTTTTTTTTTACATTTCAATGGTTAAATTGAATTTGTATAAATATTTTTAACTATGAATAGTTGAAATAGAAAAAAAAAACGACAAAACTTGATAATTTTGATATAAATGACTTGTGGACATTGGGCTACTAGATGAACATTAGTGACGTGTGTGTTGAGTCGCCAATTGGTAAAATAATTCATTAACCGATCATGAGTAATTTACAATTGATTAATTAACTAACCAGGAATTCTAATGTACACTTTATAGGTTCATAGTATATATAATATCTTATGTTTTTGTGTTATTTTCTTTTCAGACTTTTACCAAAGGCAAGCGCAAACAACGGAAAAAGCTTTCCAACGAGAGCATCTCTGACAGTTCAAGTAGTTTCATTAGACAGGTAATGCGAATCGTAGTTTTATTTATATACTTAAAAGTACGTTGTTTGTTGATTGTAATCATTTTTAACCAAGCATGATGATTGGTTGAAAAAACAAATAAATTAAACGTAGCACATTTCTGTATACCTGTTCTGTGACACTGATGCTTTCACTTTTTTTTTTTGTAAAATGCTTAAGATTTTTGTTTTTAGTATTTGTGAAATAAGATTTTGCGTTGTTTTTATTAGTATTATATTATTTTAGTGTTTTCAATAAATAAACCATAATTATTTTTATTAAAAAAAAAAAAAAGAAAAATATGTGTACAGTAGTTATAAATTGCATTTCCTGTAGCTAGTTATAGGCCTAAAAAGTAGACTCCCTTCAAAATAATAGACCAATCCATTCCTTGCAAGCAACAATATACTGTATAGACGTTGTGTTGATTATATATATTGTTATATAATAGATATAATTTTTTGTGTGTGTGTTATATGAAATGGCGTGATTGGTATCGGTACCATATCTATTATTGCTCTTTATTATTTGTTTGAGCCTTTCCACCTTACGTCCTATCGTTTGTCCTTCCAGGGGAAGTAACCTAATATTGTTTCATTTTCCCTTTTTAAATAATCGAGAAAATTCGGAAGTAGTGTAAAGTAGTAGTTATCGATTAGTTAAAAAAGACCATTCATTGTTTTTGAGAAAAGTGGTGGTAGTTAAGCCTATCTTACCTATTTCCCTACTATGAGTTACTCCCAAAATCAATGGGAGCTCTGCGCTGTTGGTGCCACACGGAAACACCTTTACTTGTGTACTATTTCACATATAATATGTATATATTTAGATGCATATACTTTTTTTAATGATGTTTCATATAGTTATATGTATGGTTGCAAGCGGTTCATTATTATTATTATTATTATTATAATTATTTAATTTGTTACTAAAAGTTTGTTAATAAATTGGATTATTGAGAGTTTTGATACAGAGACAAAGATGGTGCTGTGATCAGGATTTCGAATATATTGATGTAGTTTACACACTAGCTGATTCATAGACTTCAGATTGTTAATGGTTGTTTGATATATGAAAGGGTGGCATTTGTCATGGTTTTTCTACAATGAATTCCTGGAAGAGATTAAGTGTAGCATCTGGCTCCATGATCATTAACATTAATACTTAGGATAATTGTACACACACATTTATTTATATAAAAGAAACTTGAACTTCCTATACCTTGTAGGTAATCTATATGTATTTTATACAGAATATAAAATTATATACATAACACATACAAATATGTATATTTGTATTTTTCTCATAGTTGATACTGAATAACCATTTTCGTACAAAGTGATATTTATACTTGTACAATGTATATAATTTATACATTAGTATTTATACGTTAGGTATTTTCACTTGTACAACTTATATAATACATACATGTACATAACGTACAGTGATGTTATATAAAAATATAACTATTAAAGTTATGGTTACTATTTTTCTCGTTTATATTTATGCATTATTTATATTTTATAGTTATATAATTAATGTTTATTACATTTAATACCACATTATATGAATCAAATAGTATTAAAAAATGGTATTTACAAAATACTGTGTTCACAATGAGATCTAAACATTTGGAAACTCATTCTTTTTGCATATCAGGTTATACAAACGTGATTCTTGGCGGAACGGAAGCAAAAACTCAGTTTATGTGGGAATTTTGTTGTGCGTGTCAGGCACAATGGCGCTGCAGTCAGTTATTTTCTAAAATGGCGACTCTGAGTACGCGATGGTTGGCGAACAAATGCTTAAGAAAGACGTGTTTTTTTTCGTTCAATTTCAAACTGAAAACATCTTAAACTTTTAGTTTGAGATTTTCAAACGTTTCTGAAAATGTTTTGACATGGGAAATGCAGCAGAACACATGATGAGAGTTAGACTAGCATTTAGACATTTATCGTGCCACCAGAGGCGCTCATGTGAGGGTGTACTGACGTCGTAGTTTTCTTTTTATGAAACTCTAGTATGTTAACTATCATGTCCATATTTAGTTATGCATGACATATTATAAACTTTAGTGTACCTATATAATAGGTCATGGTTGTATAGCCTACCTATTTTCTTTCAAACTGTATGAAATTAAAATGTTCAGGTTTTATTGTGGACACCCTGTATAATTGAGTTTATCACAATTATAGTTGAGCCTATCATCTTTATTTTAGTCATTTATAGGAATGATAATCGTAAACATGTATTTACTGTACTACTGAATATGGAAAGCTGGATACACTTAGTTACATTAATATATAAATTATTAATAGCTAATCCATGACTTTCCAACCCAAACAGTAGGAATGTAAATAAACAAGTTGAAAAAAAAGCTTACACTAAGCAGCTGAGCGTAAAACATACAACGAAAATAGCAATATAAACAGCGCCACAAATAAACCAGAGACTCGCTTATAACGATGACATAGCATTCTTTTAATTCAACAATTGGTGCCGTGACCAGAATTTCTGTATACCTACTTGGTTAATTAATTTTGATAAATCTAATATTCCAAATAGAGTTGGTCTTTTTTAAATTGGTTAGCAAGTTTGGTACCAGGATACTAGAGCTAATTTGGTACCCAGTTTAATATAATTAAAGACGGTTACAAATGGTTTTAGCACCAGTTGTTTGTAAGGCTTCCATGTTCAATTCGTAAAAGGTGTGACGCCATCTGTTGTGTTTAAGTATTTATTTTCATCCGATTGGAGGCAAGAAAAACAGGTTAAAGTTTTATACGTGGTTGTATGTATGCAATAGTTTGTTTTCCGAATCGTGGAAGTTTTTGTTAACTTAGTTATAGAATGCCGTATTAGAAAGATGTAACGTGAACCTACAAGTTGAAACGTAAAATTAACCCCGCCCGACTATATACCTGATAGGCGATTGTTAGTGAACCCTGTTTTTAATCGTCAGTTATTAAACTCTACTAGTAACTAGTTCATTAAATAATTAGTTAATGTTGTAGATAAAAATTGTTTATGGAGTGCCGTTATTATTGTTTACAAATATTGATAATTTAGAAAAGTAAATTCTGATTATTCGGTCAATATTGGATGACAAAGTACCAAAATAAAAACTGTTCTTCCAAGTAGTACAATAAACGGATTTAAACAAAACTTTTTTTTTTTGTACAAAACATGCCTAAAAATGTTTACATGAATAAATATATGCGTACATAAATAGGCCTACATGGAAACTGTACATTTCACCAGAAAAATGATTTTTTCAAAAACAATAAGTACCATTGAACGATTTGGTTTTTTTATTCTACATCCCATAGGCATATATATCTAAGATAGGAATTTACATCCTTGAATAATGTAAATGCGCAACGATTTTTTAAAATGACTACAACGTGTTATACAGGTGTCTTGAAAACATAAAAGAGGAATTTTCCTAAGTCGAAAGGGCAAATTGTTCCACGCAGGGAAAAACATTTAAGTAATCTGATATTCGAAATATGGACAGTAGAGAATTTATAACGGTGTAATTCTCGCACTGTCAATTGACTATTAAAATACTGAGTAATAGTATGGAGGGGATGATTTGAAATACAACTTACATATATTGCTCATAGTATGTACTGGTGAAATTGTGCGCGTACAAAAATGTATGTACGCTAGATGAGTTTAATGTGAAAGGATACATTTTACTAGAATAATGGTTTTTCCAAGAACAATAGTCCTATTGATCGGATTGAAACAAAACTCGCACATGTCATACAAAACATGCTTAAGTACGTGTACATAAATATACGTAGGGTATACCAATAAACGTGTGAAAAAGTCTACAACTCACAAGAAAATATTGTTTTTTGCTAAACGGTGAAAAAAAAGTTATCGTTTATGGCATTATAATTTGCATGATGTATTTTTTTTGTACGATTTTAATGAGTACACTTTTTAATACCGTACTTTATTATCGATGGTAGTGTTGGAAAGGGGGAAGGTAAACAAACTGTAATTATTTTCCATATCGATATCTAAATAGGAACAGCTGTTAGGTTCAGTCTATTAGCCAAAGGTAAAAATCAAATAGGATTTCCTATTGACTCATACATGTTTTTTGTTACCTAAATGCTTTTTATCTTTATAACATGGAAATTAAATGCCCTTTGGATATAATGATATAATATAAACTGGAAGGACGGTGCTCGTGGAAAGATAGTTCTATTATATAAAGAAAATTATAAAATGAATGATTTTTGAACTCTCAAAGGTAGGCTACATGTCAATTTAATAACGAAATTGAAAAAATAAAATTAATAAAGGATTTTTCGTGGAAAAACCAAACGGGGGAAAATAATATTGTAAAGTATAACACTTGAAATTTTGAGCTCACGACATAATCACGATACTCTTGCCTTTTGTTTTTCCTTACCTAAGCCTAACTTCTCTGAAAATTAAACAAAAATATATTGAAAATACTCTTATATAACTTATACGTTATAAAAAGAAACAATTGTATGTACGTTTGGAATTGTCTGTACAATTCATATAGGGTGTAAATATCGTGAAAAAGCAGAATTGCAATTCTTGAACTGATGCGATCACGAAAGTAGAATGTTACCGATTTTAGAAACAACATAGGAAAAAGAATGACTATTTAGTATCTATGTAGTTACTAGTTATGTCTTAAT